>JASGCC010000217.1:435030-480606 GCA_030067915.1 Hydractinia echinata
TGAAAGATACACAAAGAATGCTACTTGTACCCATCTAAAAATGCAACTTGTTAGAAAAAATAGCGGTCGGGATGAAATAGTACAAATTTCACATAGGTTCCGTAAGAATTGGGATTAATACACAACTCATAATTCCCTGAAGTGGTAGGCTCTCAACACTAACCATTATATTAAGTTAAAATGGTAGATGCATTGCATGCTTTCGGCGCATTGTTATGAATGTTGTATCCTATTCATCGTCTTTTATTTTTATAGGGTAGGCCCAAAGGCAGAATCGATTGTGTTATCGCCACATGTGTCCAGCAAAAAAATTGCCAGGTGAAGTATGGAGGTCTACCTTATGGTCATAGAAGCCATGTAAAAACTCTATGCACATCTTTTCATAACAAAAATAGCAATACAAAAATACTTTCTTACCAGCTCAAAAAAAAAAAATTGAAATTACACACCAATTTAACCGATCAGTGATGTAAGTTAAATCGCAAGCTCTGCAGTATCAATTACATGCCAGATGTTTTCCAAAGTATGATAATTCACTGGCTGGTACATGGTCCTAAATTACATAACACATATTAAAAAACAGAAAGTATTGAAGAATATGGCAGGGTATAGAGTTGTGTTTAAAAGATTTGCAGATGTCATACAATGGCGATGTATTAAAAAGAGGTAACCTGAATGGAATGGTAACTTTTGGTTGGTATCAAAAGCCAACCTGTTCACTTAAAAGAGTCATTTCTCAAAGTAAGGTTAAGTTCCATCACCGTCACATAAAAGTAGGACGGAAGGGGAATGGCAAACACCCTCAAAAAACACCACAATAATATTTGCACAAACAAAATCATTTAAATAATGTAATGAAATAATCATACCTGCGATGGGAAATTGGAATGCTACATGGAGAAAGCATTTTGAAGCTGAAATAAAAATGCCTTAAAAGCTCTCACACGTTTTTAAAAAAATAAAGTTCAAGGTACTGGTTACTATACTAATTATATATAACCAAAAGTTTCCCCCTTCACCTACCAATCGAGCATCGCCACTGCATAATCACCGAGTCACTATAAATAAATTTAAATGAGAATTATGCACTGAAACTTATAAAACATGGCCACTCCACAAATATAAACAAATAATTTTTCTCTACATTTAATCAGTTGTGCTCTGTCTTATTCATAAACGTTTTTCAATGAAGTAAGCCAAAACTGAAGTTAGGGAGTTTACGCTGTATGCACATAGGTCTAGAAAAAGGTAGCAATCCAGTAGATGGGTGTTTTGAATAAGAACTAATTTCGGACTCAATACATTCCTAACTCATTATCAGAAGATGTTTGTTTAAAACGAACTGCCCTTTCCCATCAATACTTGAATTAAACTCGTTACATACCTCTCTACAGATTTTGTTTCACGATACATAATTCTACTTGCGCCAATTGCTTGTTCACCTGCCTAAAAAAAACGTAAAGTTAATATAACTTACACATGGAAAAGCAAGTTATCACCCAAACGGTAAACAAATTAAGTCCAAAAAAAGTGTCTTTTTAAAAAGAGTTCTATATTAGACATTTTCCAAATATATTTTTTTTGATGTGTCGCAGAATTTTTAAAAACATTTAGCAGAAAATGGACAAAATAGTTTGAAATATTGAAGTTATGAAAAACAATTCTGCAAAAATAAATAACCTGCTTTACAATAGGCTTATAATATGTTATATTTGATCTTTCTTAGAACGATGAGGATGCTAGAGAAAATCAAGAGAGCACTTGACTGTAACAATATGTCTCCAAAACAAGACTGGAAATTTAATTTAAAAAATTTTTGCATGCATGCTAATTTATAAACTGTTACATAATTTAAAGATAGAAAAACATTTCAAGTTTTTAAAATTGAAAACTTAGGAAGCGGTCTATTAAAGTGTCTCTTTGGACAAAATGTATTGCGAATGGCGATGGATGCAATGTAATGAAAAAACATGTAAATGAAGACTCCTTTAAATGCATTGGTACAGCCAAATATAAGTTTTTGAAAGAAATAGTTTTTCTGAAACCCAAAATTAATCACTTTATATTTTCTTAGGGATGGAGATTAATCACGGAAAATTAAGCCTCAGTTGAATGTAATAAATCAGGCAGTAATCAGGTCATTAACGAAAACATCTGTGAAACCAAATGTGCACAAATTAATTTCTTTTTCAGTCTAAAATGCCAATTTTATTCTAATACTGTAAAAAGAAGATAAAATGGCGGATATAAACATAATTAAGTATTATAGCAAAAATGTGAATTTAATTTGCATTGCTTCACACCAATATCTTTGCCTAGTTGTTTTTCTTTTTTTTTTGTTGTTTTGTTTGGTTTTTTTGTTTTTTTTTTTTAGTTTTTGTTTGTGTGTAGTTTTGTTTTTTAGTTTTGGTTTTTTTTTTTTTTTTTTTAGTTTGTTTGTTTTTTTTTGGTTTTTGTTTTTTTTTTTTTTTTTTTTTTTTCACCACCCATTTGGCAACAACGAACAATCGACAGCAATGATATTACCAAGTTTTACTCAGCATTAATTAAATTAAATTAGAACACACTTCTGACCTTTAAGCAGAAATTTAAAACCAACCCCCCCCCCCCCCCAAAAGAAGCCCAACAATTCCAATTCTACACTACTAACTTAACTGCGAGAGTGAAAATTTAAGCTTGTAATTGAACACATACTACACACGTCTCCATTAAATACAACCAATATACGTAAGAGTAAAATACCTTATCGTGAAACTTAACTGCATCCTGGTACCCACATGCTTGTTTTCAAACACAAAACTTTTAGAGTCATGATGATTGGATGCTAAAATGGCTGCTTATTAAAACATTAAAATACTATGGCTGGACACACATAGGACTCCAATGTTCTTTCAGGTTTTTTTATATCAGGATATATGATTAATTGCATATAATTAATATAGCTAACAAAAATTCTATACATCCTTATTTTATGAGCTACAATGATGAGTCATGCTGTACTAATCGCGATAACCAGATCAGTGAGCTGACAATTGGGTAAATAGCTCGCACAGTAATAGAGTATAAGTCCGGTGACCACACACATATAATTATGTATGAATCCGAATTTTATTATGTCAGTATAATAAATTATCTCTGTGTCCTACACTTATTTAAATAGATTCTAGAGTCATTCGTACCCAGTAAATATAAAGAAGTTCTTGTCTCATATCGTGCCACTAGGCATAATAGGTTGTGGTGCGTTATTCGTTGGTCGGTTAATGACACTTCATATCTCCACTCACAAAAGAGAAAACTAGTGATAGAAAAAATAATATATAATATAAAAGTTTGGTTTAGAGTGCTCGAAGTATATCAACCAACTATATATTCTCCGAGTTTTTAACGTGTGTATGTGATCCTCTATGCTGTCACTCCTGCGAACAAAATCGCTTGGGACTAGACCGCTCCGGAGTCTAGTGATAGAGTCGACTCCTCAGGGAGCGCGCTTTTTAGTTATATATATTAGTAACATATTTATATAAATGAGACTTCCTAACATTAGCTTCTTTTAATGAAGATCCCAGATATCAACCACAATAAACATTTCTTCTAATATGTATAATTATATCCTGGTTTATGGTATAATTTTATAATTTTCACTGTCGAGAGCTCCACAGTGTTTTGACAATATGTTACTAGAATAATTCGGTCCGTAAAATTTTGGCACATTTCTGTATCTCATATGAATAGTCTCTATATTGCCAATATCCAACTCAACAAGCAATAATAAAACAAATGAGAGACAGAGGCCTATACACAGACATCGAGTAGAAGAAGTAGCAAAGCCTACACTCATTGCCGTGTTCCCTTGTACTAGATCAATACAAGTTTAGATAGAAATAAAAACTAAAACAAATTGCGACTTTCTCCGCAGCGACGTAATTAGTGCTAAATTATCTGCGGCAGCCTAAAGTTCAAAGACCAGGTTTCTCTGCGATCCTGGGCGCTCTCTAGTGTCTATTTCCGGCGGTTACAAGCAACAACAGTAAAAGCTGCGATAATCAGCGACGTCACTGAAGGCGAACACTCAACTTTATTAATAAATTGAGCTATGCGTGAAGTATTAAGTGACCTAACGTCAAGATCCCTCACAGAGAACCTCAACTTAATAAATTAACAAAGTCTAACTTTGAAAGTGTAGATCGCACAGGAGCTGAGACCTACAATATATTTGAATGACCTCTATAAGAAACTTTTATGTTAAGAGTTAGTGAGAGCTAATGTGCGTGTAATATAATTATATTATTATAGGAAGAGAATTTAAATATTTTCCGTACGATAGTATTGTATACAAATAATCTTTATAGACGAAGCGCTCATTTACGTGCTAGCATATTATAGCCTACTACCGGCCCTAGAGTTATAGCGCATGATAGGTTCACACAAAACGCGACGTGTACCTCAAGCTATACATAAATATTATCAACCTTTCCAAATTATTATGTATACATTTAGAAAGTTGAATGACGAGTGATGTATATAAATGCGATATTTTTATATAGTAGTGTGAGCTATAATCTTTTTTTGCCTACTGCTCTTGTATTGAATTTATAATTAGATGTCATGCGACAATATAATAGAACGAATAATTAAGCAATATAACCATCTACTTAAATTCATAACTGTTTTATTTAAAAGAGGGTCTAAATAAAATCTATTGTCTTTATAAATAATTATTTCTCAATGTAAATCGTTCTATGTTTATCAAGTATAATATTAACACATTACCTTCAGTGTCAGAACACTATCAACACACACAAGAACAGTGCGTAATAAACTCATAATTCATTTGGTCGAACAATAGCGACATCTATAAATATCCCTTATTATCCTACAGCTTGTAATTACGTTGCACACACAGCGCAACCCACAAATGCTAGTTTGAGCAAACTTAAACGGAGTCAGCTTGAGAGCACATTTAATTTGTGGTGATAAAGAATGACGAGGGAGAAAGTAGGATAACATAGGTATTCGTGAATGTCCGGACTTCTCTGTGAACCTTTGTCATATCAGCGCAACCGTATTGTCAACCACCTAGGACAAGTGACACATTAAACTGTTCCAGCGCATTATAATAGTTCATCTTCGGACGACCATATACAAAATTAATAAAGTAGGCCACAACAAGAATATAGCTGAGCGTTGGGTCAGCATAAATAAGCGACAATACAAGCAATTTAACATAATTCGCTCAAGAAAGAGAGTGTATCAATATAATGTCTAGAGTAATCTTATGATAATCTGTGTCAAGTTAATTCTTGGATTATGTTAATCCATTATTTTGAGTTCTGGACGAGTATTTCACACCACAAAAATATTAAAAGTCGACGCATAGTGCTGAGAAATGTGAGCTATTTGGAATTGAATTAGTCGAGACCGATGCCATGAGTCATAATCGAAACCAGACATACATATATTACCTCTTAGATAATATGTATAGTGAAGATTAGCCGTAATGACATAAAAGGGTGACTAGCGTATTAAGATGATATGTTATAATTTAGTATATGTTTCTAATAACTTATAGGTCTAGAGGATGCAAATGTGAGTTGTAATAAAGTGAGCGTACAACAGTGATAAAGTTAAAATCTCATATATATCAAGAGCGAGGATTCATTACTATATTTCTTGCCTAGCCTATGATAATGCGTGAACATTCTGGAAGCTTAAATATAAACTAATGAATAATGTAGTCATAAACTCTCTCATTAACTGAATGCGATTCTAATGGGCATCCAACATATAATTTTTCTGAGAGTGTAATTCTATTCTATCTTTAGATATATCTAATTTCTTCTGTCCAGAAGAGCGCCAATGGTATTTATTATAATACATTGTCGCGAGCGTTCATTAGTAGCTCATTTCAAGTGCTTCATTGTGAGAGCTATATAATGCACCTAACAGAATCACACAGTATAGAAACCCTCATCATAGATCAGACAACATACGTATAATAGACACATCCACGTACAAGATCCAAATTGCACATTCTACACTGACCAACAGTGGGTACTAAATGCCTAACGCAAATTCTAACACTTATAAATACGAGACATTGTGATATAACTCTTGGAGACCGTATAATTACGATAACAATATCCTACATCGGCCAAATGTGGAATCGCATCGACTCAAGGATATCGTTAACTCGGCCAGAGTGTCCCTAATTGAACGTAACAGAATAACGAGAGATAGACAAGATACAACTATAAACATTCGCAACTATTACTTCTCTCAACAGGTACACTCTTGCAACCACTACAAGTATAGCTCAACTTTTATTTATTTTTAAGCAGTAAAAACTATTTTCCACAAGGTGGAGCATAAAATGGATTTCTCACATACTTTAATTTCTTCCATATCTTTTTTTATTAGTCAATTTCTTAGAAAGAGTATATACAGTCTCACTAATATTATTGAGTTCTCTATAAAAGTTTGCATTTTTAGCATCACTTGTTCTCTGTAGTCTAAGTATACTATAATACTTCCAGATTTTTATATATTTAGTTAAAATGAATTAGTGGTGGGCGTATCTACAAGATATGATATAATTGTTAGAAATTGTAAATATGTTTATCGTGAAGACTGTTCGTAAGACTTAGCTATCTTGGGACTTAAATGCACAAGATGTTAATAGAAGTGACATATTTATATAAAACGAGATTCTAAATTGAGAATTGAGAATTAAGCGCACAACAAGAAGTAGAACGTACATATATTGGTAAAATAATAAGATTTCAATTTATGCTCATATACGCTAACCTCTAGCATATCATTACTAGCTAAATCGTGAATAATGAACTCATGAGATGGTTGTCATAATGGACGGTTTTCTGAGTAATAAAATTAATTAGTTAGAGAAGAACTCTCAGTGTAGTTCCTCACTTAGATCCATTCAAGAGCTATGGTATTTGTAAATCGTGAACCTTCAATTTCACTCGTGAGTAATTAGAGTCCATGGTACTTTTCTATTTTTTAGGAATTCTTAGGCTAAGAATTTCATTGTCCTGTCTGAATCCCTTGCTACTCTGATACTAGTAATATTTCACATAGTCATCTCTATGGTTTTGTCTCTTGTTTGGTTAAAGTCACTATCCCATGTCTTCAACTTTCCTCCTCCCATTCTTTCCCACTCTCTTCTATCGCACGTCCAAATACTACAAGTCTTCCTAATATGGCAACAATCTTAAATACTCTGTAACTGAAAGGCTAAACATTTGAACGTTCTGTTAATCCTCTGCTTCATAGCTTTCTCTATTTAACATCTACACCTGAATTCTCTATACGTAAAGCACATCAGACTAATTAAATACAATAACTCCTAATTCTACTACTCTCTATATCAGCTCCTACATATACGACGGGTCGAAGCATTCTTCCTCGTGCTCATGCCACAACTAGCTCTCGAATCTGCATCACGAATTCCCATAACTATTTCTCCTTAACAACAAGGCCTAATATCAAGCATGGTCTTAAGAGCACTCAAATAGACAGCGAATTCTCTGCACTAAGACTATAACTAAGAATGAACACACATTAAAGAGAAAATCCAAACATTACCTACTAATCAATGGTCCGATGAGACGACATCCACTAACTCTGAAGTATACTCAATTGCGTAATAAGCAACCTCATCTTAACTTACTATATATAATCAGAGTAGATCTTTAAAATCAATTCCTACTCTTATATACAGGACCCGGTGATCAAAATCCTCTTATCATGACTCAGAATCTCAGAAAGACAATTGCAAACAATAGCTACAATTATCACTACTAAAATATACTTAATTATCTTTAGTCAAGAACGGATGGTGAGCATATAACTTATCGCAAATGTACAGCTCAATTAACTCTCACATTATCTATATATTTAACTGCGACTACATAATGTCACCACACAAATACTGTTGCGAGTCAATGATTCTGAATCTTAAATCCACATGTTAGGATAATGCATCTATCACTCATCACCCGTTGCGCTGTCAAATTTTCTATCCAAATAATAAGATCTCACACTTTCATCAGATTACTAGAAGCGACGCGTGACATATCTCTGTGACCTGCCCAATGTTTAACGTTGGATCTATCTATTTAATCGATTTGCTGTGTTGCTCAGTTTATCATTATGAAATTTTCTTTCCAGGTATCTGTTCACTCTCATCGAAAACTTCTCAATCAGCACTCTGATAAATATCTTTCCATATTAGTTCTTCCTCTCTCATGACCAAAATCATCTGATACAATAACTCCACCTCTATTAGTGACACACAATCTGCTGTTTCGTCTTCGGTATAAGACGTCTTCGCTTAAGATGTATTATGACACAACAACATAATGAGAAGTAAGATTTACTAACCGTACTAGCAATGAGTATACTACAATCATATACACTCAGCACTGAAATTCATCCTATATGCTATCGAATCGTTAATATATAATGACACCAAAAGAACTTAAAACTTTGATTAATATACATAAGCCACATTGCTGTAAAGTAATTAAACTTGTAACACACCACATCTATCGATAATAATGATTACACACCTCTTGAATCACTAACACACTTGCATCACATATATTCATTAAATAAAAAGCACCCCTCCACAACAAATAATATAAACTTTACTAATGTAAAAGTACATAATCTAGAGAAATGCTTATATATTCTCAACTATATTCGTCAAATGATATTTTAAGGATTATCCATATTTCCATATTTATCGTAGATTAACAACTTATCACAGTCACCAGACATCGTCTCATAGTAACTGGTGTATTGTTACAAGTTAGCAGGCATTTTAACTTGTCTATTTCTTGCATCAAAATATTATATAGAGTAAAATAAATGAACACTTCAGTAAGCGAGTGGCACACGCTCCCTGGTATCTAACGACAACAAAATTTTGTAAATCTCTAATAATACTATTATATCAAATCCATAATCACTACGTTTAAAGATTTGTCACACAATATGTACTATATAGCTAATACACACTCTCACTCTATGATCACACAATATATAACTCGTGTTGTATTGACTGCTTTAAAAATGACATCACCCCATTGCTCCTGAACTAACAAATGTAATATGAACACTCTAATTGGTACACATCACTGAGATATAGAGCACAATCTCATATGCATAAATTAATCCTGTGTGCGGATCAATCTAGGGAACTAACACTGCGAGAGACACAAAATAATATCATGCTCTATGCTTCTTCACACTCGCATCTCAAGCAATCAAGAACTACACTAACCTCAATCTGGCATAGAAGAGCACACATTAGGCTGACTCTCACAATATTCTATATAATAGCCTAGAAACAAAATATACTAGAATCTTATGATCTTGTCACTATAAGTGCAGATGACCTCTCAAGTATAAGCTTATACACTACATACTATAAATCTTATGATCATGCTCACACAGTCATAATATAAACACAGTATGAATTTTGAAATCCTATATAATTAATCTCTCTAGTATAATCTATAATATCTTTTCAATCACATCCACTGATCGTGATAGATCGACCACAAACAAAATAGTTTTAAATCATTCTGAAAGAGGTTTAAGCCAAGAATCATCTCATCACCTTATCAATGCTCAGATCCTTAGTAAGTATATATACCTTTACTATTGAATTATCTCGAATTAGAGATAGTAATTCATCCTCTGAGTAAAGTTATACACAGAATATGCTTACATATATACTCAACTCTTGCTTCTAGAATAGTATTATGCTTTTAATACTTACTCTATGATGTTTACAAGAGTGGAGTATATACTCAAGTATATATTGAGACAAACACTGTCTTACAAATTTCTCCAATAATGTATTATTATTGTCTATATGGTCTTTATAATATGTCTGAGACGATTCTATCTCCTCCTTTGTTAGATATCATAATATAAAATGTAAAGTCATAAATGTAATAAATTAAATTTAATCTTCTATGCAACTAACATGCAATCAGTATGTCATTAATTACATAACGTGGAATGGGAGTGAATAAACTATGTATACCATCCGCGTTAACGAGCTGATATACTATGTGGAACCTGTTAGAGTTAAATATGAATATATCAATCTAATAATGGACCTTAAACACTCTCTATAGGAGCAACCTAAAGTGATACCTTTTAGAGTAGACTTATGATTCTTAGAGACTAGCGACGAGTGATTTAATGATTATATCTGTTTGAACGATATTAGTACATTAAATGGATCTTTCATCATCATGTAATACTTGTTTTTTCAGAAACGAAAGAGATATAGTAACTATAGAATGTAAAGCATAATGGAAGAGATCTCATAATAATAATAGTATGCTAACGTATCTCAAACAATTAGGAGTGGGTCCTTTTAAATAGCTACCGTGAAATGGTTTACTAATAGCGATGAATCCAAATAATGTGAACCCAAATTATAATATGAGTTATAATTATGTAAGAAAATACGCAACAAAAAAGATATCCCTCTCTTTACTCTAGATTCGTCTATGCTAAAGTACTAATATAAAAGTGGCTAAACAAGTAACTAAAAAGTATGGTGAGTATAAGAACCAAATTATTAAAATAAATCAACATTTAATTTGGTCTTACTATTAAATTTTTAACCACTTTAAACCCTATTCACTTTGGAATAGGTACAATACTCTTCTCTCTTTTAATTTTTAAAAATACATTTTACAGCTTTAACTAACTTTTTAATTTATCATTCTTAATTATACTCTTTTTAATTATACTCTGCATTTCGTTTCTTTTATGCAACAACTGCATATAATTTTATTTTAGAAAGTCTATGGTATGGAAAGGAAAGGAAAATCTTGCCCTTCAGTGCAATGTTTAAAATACCCCAGACGAATAGTGGTGAAAATAATGTAAGAAATTAATTATACAGTATTATGCAGCTAATTTACACTTATAATAGTTATTTAAAATGTGCTATCTGCAGATCAAATAATCATTATATAACATTTAACTATAAACAGCAGCTGGAGAAGGCAAATTGTTCAACAAGATATGTCGAAATTTTGATCACAGGTTTCCTAGCAAATATATTATATTACCATATATATTTACTGAAAATCACTCCTTTCTCCACTTTCTTTTGTTTTAAAAATTACTTTATGTGTATACCACAAATTGCCATCGTCCTCTATTTTTTAAGGCTGCTTATTCTAAGAAATCCTGCTCATAGGGGATGCTATGAAATATTCAAATGGACCAAAATAGTACTTAAGGTTAGTTTGTAGAATAATTTTTTACATATATTACTAACCCTTTCTTATAAGAACAATTTAATAACAAACACAAGTCTCTATTTCGTCGAAAAACCAATCCAGGATAATATACATTTTAATTGTATATTTTTATTGTTCTTAGTATATAATAAAATATAGTATTGGTTGAAAAAAACAGTTTGTATTCCGAATACATTTCTTCTACCAAAATACTCTCAAGCTAACAAGTTGCTTTTGAGCTCTTTTTCTACAGTTTGATTGTAAGAACAGCGGCCACTATAGAGCTGCAGCTCCATTTACTAACAAAACACAAGATTAAGAGAGAAAAAGAACAAAGCAATCTAAATCTCAAGTTGTATTATTTACTATTAAAAACAAAAGAACACAAACATGCTGATGAAGCCTCGAAAAATAAAATAGCCAGCCTTAGGTAAGCTTTTACAGCTTCTTTTTAAAAACATGTTCCAAAATAATGTTTTCAGTATATGATACATTAATGAGCACCTGTCGTGAAAAAAGCACTACCTGGAATGAATTAACCCCCCTCAAAAAGCCCATAAATCCAGGTATATATAATGCATTTCTTTAGTATGTTAATATTAATTCAAAGAGTAATGAAGGTCAATTTATACATATTGATAAAAACAAGAGCTTGTTAAGGACAGATGGGCAAGAGATATATAAATGGTGAAAGGCGACCATTATGCAGGGAAAAGTTGTTTCAAAAGTCTTTGTGTTAAAATGTTATGTGTAGTGATAAATGCAAAGTATTATTAGATATATCATAACATACCTGTACATAACTTTGCGCAATTCCAAATAATATCACCACAGAATTGACAAACTTTGAACATGTCATTTACGGTTGTGTTTAAAACTGATCGAAAAATTTTCAATGAAAAACAGCTGAAATAATAAAACATTAGGCTTTTTAAATAAAACAGATATTAAAAACAACAGGACACACACACATATATATATATATATAGTAGTTAGTTTATAATCTAAAAGCTAATACAACACTTTCCTTTCTCAAAAATATTAGCTCTGCTAATCTAGCTGTAGCTACTACTAGCTATAATATGTTTAAACACTAAAGCCAGAATTATATATATACATCATAACAAATTATTTTTTTACTGTAACAAGTACGTCCTACTTTTTCTTCTTTCCAGCAATTATCTTGGAACCTTACTTGAAAAAAACATTTTACATCTCTCTTTCATAACTTAAATTGCCAGCTGGCGCATAATGACAGATAGCCCTTCTGTAGAGGTGCTATAGCTTGCGCATAATTCGTTAACTATGAAGGGGGCTTTCACAAACGGGTTTTTGGGTTTAATGTAAACCAAGGCAAAAATTATGATTTATTTCCAGATTTTAATGCAGTTATTGTTCATTCTTGTTTACTATTGCTTACAAATACAAGCACGTATTGTCTGGAGTCGTCACAACCATTTTGAAAAGTGAAATCCACGCTAG
This sequence comes from Hydractinia echinata, assembly GCA_030067915.1. NCBI lineage: Eukaryota > Metazoa > Cnidaria > Hydrozoa > Anthoathecata > Hydractiniidae > Hydractinia > Hydractinia echinata. Next base: position 447,807 of record JASGCC010000217.1, read on the forward strand.
TCCCACCATTTACGGCTACCATTTTGTGTGATTTTTTTCTTGGAAATCTTCCGGGCGGAAGTAGTATCAACACTGCCGCGCATCCAGACCAAAACAATTCTGATATGATATTATTAATAAATTGGATTCAAAGATCTACGAAGATATTTCAGCGAGCTGTTGTTTTTTTAGGTTGATACAAATCACACTGAAACAAAAATGCATTTTACCTTCTGTTATTTTGTCGCGGCTGCGTATGCAAACGGAAGCGTGAGCTCGAAGTCTTACCACGTTTGTAGGGCAACTGTGGAAAAGTTTTCCAGTGTTACTGACAGTTTTCCGAGTACGGAACTTGACCCACGCATATTGGAACAAGAACCCGGACAAGTTCTTGGTCTTTGATTCATATTAAAAGCATGAAAATACTTTTGTTTTTGCGCTGCGATAAACGCCATGTTATATTAAACAACTGTGTTATACTTTGTTGCTAACTTCTTGTTAAAACACTGTTCTACATCTGTCCCTAAGTTTATCTTTTACAATAGAGCATATCAAGACCTGTTTCACCTTCTGCCAGAAGACAACGGGAATCTAAATCCTGGGGAATTATCGAAATGAATGAAGAGGGTGCGTTTCTACGTGCGGCTAAGCACTTTTTCGTGTGTGTTTACATGATTTCTGCCCAGTGCGCACAATAAAAGATTAACAGCGTGAGTAATTATTTTTGTTTTCATGTAAAAGTTTTTTTATAGATCAAATTCAGCAACAAAGATGTGAAAAAACATTTGCTGTGAAAATGTAGTTTAAAAAAAATAAAGGCAAATGGTAAAATCGAAACACTTCATTGATATTCACGTAATCTAGTCATGAGTCGAGTTTCATTCTCGTGTCTTTAACAACGCCAGCACGGAAGAATTAGACGCCTAATTATTGCTTCGTGTGGTATATATCACTGGCGCCTTAACTCAAAAAGATGTTTGTCGTTTTTGTAGCTAAACTTCATCCTAATATCAAGCCAGATACTTATTAATTATGCAAGTGTGTAAAAAGTTACCCGAAACCTTAAACATATGACAACGCCCCCATTCTCGGCCCCTTACAGCTCAGGTTTATCAACCAGGAAGTTTCTGAAGACGAGAAATAGATAAAGATGCTCTTCGTGATTCGCACCCCTACTGTTTATTAATAGAATCCGGGCGGCACAATAAAATTTGTTTTTGCTTTCTTGCCCACTAGACAAATTTTGCAATATGATTATTTAAATTTCAGCAATGTCGTTTCCTGCAAGTGGTTTGGAATCCGTTTATCATACCAGTTTATTGAAAGTGTTGAAAATGTTGCAAACGAAACATTTAGATAGGTACAAGATAATAAACGTGTCAGAAAGAAGATACGATATTTTGCAGCTTAATGAACCTGGCCAGGTTGGTTTACTATGTTAATATCAGAGGTAGTTGATCCAGAATATGGCAGTTTTATGTAGTTATATGTTTAATTCATTGGTATTTTTATGTTCGATTAAATGAAGCACCGCTAGTAGTCCCATTCACTTGACATACATATATTGTAAAGTATCGAAGTACAATCATTCAAGTGTGATTCCAACCTCATAGATTCACCATTATTAGAAACTACTGAAAATTCATCAGTGGTATAATTATGTCACAATAGATAAAACATCTATAGGGTGAATTGGTGTAATAAGAGGCGGACACAGGGAGTATGTAAAATGCGATTTATTCAAAAAAAATTAATTCTTTTTGCTGATTTTCTTACTGGCACAAGTAACGACACATATGTGTGTATATATCTTCGGTCATTTTAAACAAGAAAGATAAATGATCGTGAAATTCAAGATACTTTTGGACATGTAATGAAAACAACTTAATGAAGTAGTGTAAAGTAGTAGTGTAATGAAGACAACATTACAATTTTATGTGGCACCAGATACGTTTTACAAATTGTGCAATTCAGTGGTCCAATAAAAAGATTAATACTTGTGTTGATTTTTGTGTGTGCCGATGAAACTTCTGCTCAGAAAAAAACTCTCCAGCTACTACAGCATTGTTTTAGGTAACAGAAAAATATAAAAAGAAGATAAAAATTGATTTGATTAGATCTGTCCTTTTTTATATTTGTCAAATTTTTGACACTGTCAATAAGAAAGCTTTACCAAAATCTGTTCCTAATAACGATTTTATGTTCTTTCGTTTTCAGGTTATTGATTATGGATGGCCTGATCATCTTGCTCCAACTCTTGATAAACTGCATAAGTAAGTGTATGTACCAGATATTCGTTGACATCCACTGCAAACTTCTTAATAAACTACATAGTGGTATATACCATATGTTCATCCACTGTAAAAATTATGTTCTCCAAAAATAGAAAAAATACGCTAACTAATAGATGCTCCAAGGTTCCTCTAGAGACAGAAGAAACGAGTAAGTAAGTAAATGACAAAAAACGTAAAAAGATTTTTGAAGTATAAAGGAAGCCTTTGCGACTACTAGTAACAGAATGAAACATTTCTTTGCAAGAGGGTCACAATTCTTCAGGTTTTCCTAACACCCTTTTTTTCTTTTCTTTACTGTCCGACTTGACATTTTTTTAATTTGGAATAAAAACATCTGACAACGTTTGTAAGATATCTGCGCATTAGTAAGTCTTGCAATACTGCGTTTTGAATAATATAAGAAGATGTATATATATATAGAGTGGAAGTGTGAACTCAATGGTCCATTACTTGGCCTATCATTGATAGTAACAATTTTGGTGAAAGAGAATTCTAGCTTTTAGGAGAGGTTAAGTAAAAATAGGAGGTTTATGAACAAATAATGTTATGTGCTTCTTTTTAGAATTATTAAATCAATACATGCTTGGTTACTGGGTGATATCAAGAATGTTGCAGTTATTCATTGTAAGGTAAGTTAGATGTTGGTGTATAGCAATTATATTGACAGCAACTGCAGAACGGAAGCGGAGTTGAACATAAACATGTTACCCATTGATCAAGCACTTTGGGACTTAATGTACAATGAGATGAAACCTGAGTCTAAGGCAGCCTCACATGAAATTCCATTTCGACCTCTTGCCTAGTCTTTATAAAATGTTTACATTTTTTCAGGTGAAATGAAACTTTTAGAAACCATTGCTGATGTAAAAAAAAATGCGCGGTTCGCACAATTTTCGATATGAAAATTTAATTTCGGCTCCATGTTTAGTATTAATGTTCGTGTCTGTGTGATCGTCTGTTATTATTTTAGGGTGGAAAAAGCAGAATCGGTGTTGTTATCGCTTCTTATATTCAATTCAGCAAAAATTCTCCTAGGTGAGACAAATATGGAAGGTCGCTTTAGTGTAACGCATTATAATTCCTTGCCTCTGGAATTGACTTGAATAATTTACCCAACAGAGCTGCAGATAGTACAGCATTGCCGTGAATGTCTTACCTGCCACACAGATCGAATCGCGTTTCGTCAATGTTTCAAATGGTTGGCAACACTTTTAGTACACTGGTGTATGGAGACTGTAACTAGAAACGTGTACATACTAATACATCCTATTACACATGATTGTTCAAATTGCAATCTTTCCTTGATGTGATGTGTTCTTCCTTTATATCTTGGTATTTAGCCATGATGCTCATTTTTTATTTCAGTCCACAAGGTGCACTTGATTGGTTTGCATTGAGGAGATATTATGATTCCAAACTAGAAGGTGCAACTCAACCATCACAAAAAAGGTAGTGTCAGTTACTCAAGAGGAAATGTCAGAAATATTTATTTTCTTTAAACTGTTTGCAGCACAGCAATTACAGAATGTCTTAAAGTTTGTTCTCTTGTTGGCAACGTTGTGTCAAAGAATGTAAATAATGATAGTGAAACGATTTTATCCTTACTGCAGTTTCTAGTTTTACTTTGACTAAATGTTTTTCTCTTATAGATATGTGCATTATCTTGGCAGTGCGTATGAAAAGAAGTTCACCTTGACAGGAAGGTGGGTAGTGTGAATATAGAACAAGACTTACCAGTGTGGTCTCCTCTTTGCTCTTTCAAAATACAATAAAGCACTTGCGCCACAGTACTAAATTATTACTCTGAATGACAAGGATAAAAAAGAGATAAACAGGTTGCATATGACAATGTTAAGTACTGGTTCGTTAAAGTTTTCCTCTGGTTCTAAATTAAGTTAATCTCGTTATGATTATAATATTATTCGTATTGAAGAAAAAAAGCACTCTTTCGTGACTATAAATTCTATCTTTAAAGTTGCATTTCCTTCACCTGGATCATTCTTTTGCAACCATACTTAGCTTGTCGATCAAATTTCATCGAATTCAATGTGATATGACACAATGAGGTTTCATGGGGATGCAAAATGTAAAGCGCCGATTTCTACCCGTTTTAAAATTGCTCTACTGTAGTATATGATCCCAGTAACCTAATTTCTGATATTAGAAGAAATGCAACGCAAAGCAGCTGTACTATACCTGCTTTATTTACATTAAAAATAGACAGAAGAATTGTAAACGAAGACGTGACATGACACAATGAGGTTTCATGGGGATGCAAAATGTAAAGCGCCGATTTCTACCCGTTTTAAAATTGCTCTACTGTGGTATATGATCCCAGTAACCTAATTTCTGATATTAGAAGAAATGCAACGCAAAGCAGCTGTACTATACCTGCTTTATTTACATTAAAAATAGACAGAAGAATTGTAAACGAAGACGTCATTTTTATCGCTGCGTGATGACAAATATTTATTTTTAATTTTATTTTAGACGTCTTTTCTTTCAAAACATTATCATGCATGGTATTCCCTACTTTGGAAACAGCACAGGATTTCAGTTTTGTTTGAAAATTTATCAAGCTTATCTTTTGAAGCATACGACGAAGACGTAGTGAGTATTTCAGTTGCATACGTTTTCATACATCATTAAAGAAAAACAGACGGAAATTAAAATATTTCTTTCGTTTTTATATCATTTATTGCCAGCGAATTCGATGTTATAAACAATAAATTATTGCTCTGCAGAAATATATCAATTGGCTTCTGTACGCTCTCCTTTTGACAGCTCCTTTTGTTGATTTTAGCTGTGTATCACCAAGTTCGAAACGAGCGTACGTTTCTATCGAAGATGGAGTGCAACTGCATGGAGATATTATGGTAAGTTTAAGTTTAACTTGAAAAGCATGTCGGATTTCACTAGGTGAAAGTCCACTTTGGTTGGTGTGATCAGTGTTGTGAGGTTGTGCGACCGAAAAAAAAAGCAAACAAACTCCTAATGACGGCGAGTCAGACAAATTCATTGGCCGATATGTACAGCAAATGTATGTGCTAAGAGATTAAAGGGGACTTTCACCCTCAGGCGCTACATTCACAATCTTAGTGTCCTCTGCCAGCTGAATTATTCTGCAAGGATAATCCATGTTAAAGAGAATACGACTGAATCCATGTTAAAGAGAATACTACTGAAGTAGACGAAGATAAGATAGCTTCAGGGTAGGGAGAAATATCGTGAAGTAGCGTAGAGATGCAACAAAACTGATTTTATCCCTGGTGGTTTAGCCAAAAGCTATACGTAAAGCCGACAGTTTGATAAATTTTCTAAATTTTAGAAAAAAGGAAGCAATTGCCCTTAAAACTATCCTATCGGCGATTTGTCTGTCTTGCCCAAGTGCCATTTCATAGGGCGAAAGAAATCGTTTTATTCAATTCTAGAGTAAAGGGTAAAGTCTCAAAAAAGAGAAGTTACAATTTGTCTATAGAATTCTACTGACAGGGAGTCCCAGCATCACACGCTGGCTGTAGCGCGTGTTAACTGTGCTGCAGCCAGTTCGTGTGTCATTGACTTTTTGACAGAAATTATTTTCATAATGGTGGGTTTTTTGTACAAGAATGAAGGTGTTAGTAGAATCAAAAACGCTTTTGGCAAACAATGGAGTAGGATCAAAAATATGATATGACTTCTTTATAATTCTCATTCACCATCGTTAATTCCTAATGTCACATAATATCTTCTGATGTTTCATCTTTTAGGTCAAGTGTATTGAAAAGGGCAGCGCAACACAGAACGTCATATTTCGTTTGCAATTTCACACAGACGCTGTTGATGGTTGTGTGGCTGTTTTCGGAAAATATGATTTAGATGAAGCGTTCAAAGGTAGGCTGTACATTTTACGCCTTTAACCGCCTGTTCATTTTACGCCTTTTACCGCCTTTTCATTTTACGCCTTTTACCGCCTGTTCATTTTACGCCTTTTACCGCCTGTTTTTTTCGGTGTTAAAACATTGCGTGTTAACTTTCATGTTTCGTCATTTTTTCTCTACTCAGCTATTTTTTCGACAGTGTGACTAACCAGGATTCAAGATGTCAGTATTTTTAAAATAAAATGTTAAAGATACATTGTTCACTTATATTTTTGGAAGCATAAGTGAAATTGGAGAAGAAAATAAGTTGCTAATGTTTCCCTCTAACTTACTCACTAATGTCAGAGATTGTTGGGTTTATTTTCAATCAAATTATTTTACCAATTATAAATCAACAAAGAATAAACAGGATAATGTTCCAGGTTGCGTTTAGTTCAGTGGTTGACATAAATGCCTCGCAGTAAAAATAAGAACTGAAACGGGATGTCCACTCGAGAACAAAACGAGAAGGAACAGAAGAGTCCAATCCATAACCACTTATGCTTAGGTGACAAAACTTGACATAATTGTAAAAAGTCTTAATACAAACACATTCCAGAAAAAAATAATTCGATGTCGTCATTGAGATAAGAAACGACGTCACGCATGCCTAAAATAGGGAATTTCCCCAAACGATACCGCCTTAATTCTTTGTAGAGTTATTGATTGGATATAAAAAAAGGGAATTCCAGTGGCGTCATTGGGATAAAATAAATATTTTGAAAGAAAGTTCCTTATTTTAACGATAAAGGTAAAATGGTCCGTTTTTCTAGAATATTGATTTTTATGTCATCAAACTCGGTACATGTCTAGAAAATTGCGTTTGAAGATGTTCGAGGCACGAGCATACATGTAATAAATAATTATATAACCGATACAACATCTCACATGCACGTCAGTACTTTTTAAAATTTGCAAAAGATTGTCCCCAAATGCAATATCCCCCACCCCTACCCCCCACCTGTCCCAATCTTCTTTATGTCACTTTAGTTTTAGCAAAAATCATGTTTTTTGATGATAGGATAAACGTGATAAAATCTATACATGATCACTAGGTCATTCGTTTTCCTTCGTGTTTCATTTCATGAATAGAAGATTCCCCATAGTGTCTGTTCACTTGTTATGTCATTAACAGTTCGTGAACGCTGGCTGTTTGTTTTTATAAGCTAATTCGCATGTTGCAAATTTAATATGAGAGAAGAAAAAAAAAATCACTCTTTATAATATCAAAACTCGTTTCTTCACGTGAAGCTTTTTTCATTCATTTAAACTGTGCTTCAGTTTTTGAAATGCTTCTAAAGGAAGGTTTGTGTAGCAAGAATTCTTTACAAACGTTTTTATATTCCGTGTGTTCTAATTGAAAGTTGTATTGAAATCACAAGTTGACTTGCTGGAAAAGTCTGTGTAGCTTAGGGCTTTGTTTTTTCTATTTATCTGCTTTTTGTAAATGACGGGCTATAGAAGATGTTCCAGCTTGCCAATGCTTTGCTTCGTTCGCAGTTAACGTTACAATTTGTTTTTTTTAAGATCCACGATTTCCAGATTCATGTTATATTGAATTTGTTTTCGCGCCTGGAGACGAAGAGCAAAGAAAACAAGAACAAGGTAAAAGTTTTTCTATAACGTCACTGTTTTTTTTCTGATGACGTTGCATTTTTTGTTTCTTCGCTACGCCAATCACTGGACAGCTTTTGTGTTTCCGGATCCCTACCATTCATCCGGACCCCTACCATTCATTCGGACGTAACTTCGCAGACGTAAACATCATTTTACAAGATGGAACCTCACTTATCATTGTGTAGAAGAGAGAGCAATTTAGTTTTACACGATTTACGTACAATCAAAAGACGCCCGCCATCTTAGCCATAACACGTAACTTCTACGCCACCATATTGTTTGCCTACGTGCATGATGTAGTTTTCATTTGTTCTACGTTTAGTGTATCGTTAAGATTGTGGTTTAAGCCTTGTTAATCTGAGCGTTGCCATTGCTTTTGGTTTCCGGTTGATTTGTTTTGAGGTACTCTATAATTAGCAGATTGTTGTTGATGTTTGTGAGATTAGCGGAGACCGGCTGTTCAGTGAGATAGTACTACTAGCTAGATTTTACATTTTAATACCAACGTTCACACGTTGTGGTGACTTCAGCTCGAAGGTTTCAATACAAAGTGTTTAAAAAAAAATTAAAAAAACTTGTGGAGCTGAAAATCAAGTATTAAAAAAACAGCGCCTGGATTTTCAGACCAAGATTTTCGTCGTACGTAATTTTCGTCACAGTAAAAATTCAGTGTTTTGCCGCGTAAAGTGGTTTTTTCACTGCATATACATTATTCACGAATTAATCGACAACATTTGCTGTTATTTGATTGGTTGCTACCGTTTTTGTTTTTGTTTTTTTATTTCTCTATACAATTTCCGTTCCCAACTGCGGAGAAAGTCAATAATTTCAACTTTTACCGCGGGAAACAACAAAAAAAACATTAACCAATCACAATTTAGAAGTCTTATGCCCTAAACGCCTGCATACAGAGCTCTTTTTTTTAAAACGTAATTGATTATTCTCTGAAATCTACACTGTGATTAAAAGTTAAAAACATGAATTTAATTATCTTTTACATTTGTGTAGAGTAATGTTTATAAAAACTTAATCGCCGTCATAATTTTTCTATTTACGTCCATTCTGAAGTAGATTTTTGAAAACATTAACTTCTGTTCAAGTGTATGCAAAACATAGATAACATTCCAAGTGGTTTTACATAAAACAAAAAATAATATGATTGCTTTCAGAATTCATATTTTCTTAAATGAAGCGATGTGGTGACTGTAGTGAAAGTTGAAGCAGGAACATCAAGTATCTTAATTGACAAGTTTGTTGACTTTTGGGATTTAGTAAAGTTTTTACTCTTGATCAAAATTCTCTTTGTAAGAAGTTTTGATATCAATGTCATTTATGCTGTTTTGAATGGAAAAATAGTGAAATTTATTTATTAAAAAATTCAAATTTACCGCGAAATAGAAAAAAAACCTTGGTTCCAACTTCCTAATATGGATGAAAACAACAACTTGATGCGAAATCTAGGAAAAGAACCCCCGCAAAGGAACAAATGTGCTACTAACGAAAACGTAAGGCATTATAAAGCAGGAAAAACAAACATGTCGACACAGATATCAACAAAATTTGACGATCCATCACATTCAGTGAACCTGAAAGATTTTCACGATTGTTATGGTTCGAAAATTGGTGCTGATTTTAAACTACATAACAGCTATCAAAATGATAATACAAGCGATCATAAGCGTGATTTTTTGTTACATCACGAACGTAATTTTGGTAGCGTGGAGGAAAAATCTTTTATAGACGAAGTCCTTTCACAGGCGAGTGACGCAACAGGAATGTCGTTTAAACTTGAAGACAACATCAACACTGAATTGACAGAAACTCACTCTGTCAATGATAAAAACGAATTTATTTTTGGCTCCGATACCCAACTATTTACAGTGAATAGGGATAATATCGTGGACTCGGTTAACCAAAGGTTAAGCTCTAAGTCTAAGGAAAAATCAATTTCAACACCTTCACGGGCAAAGAAAACTAAACCTCCTCCTTTAATATTATACGATGAGTCAGACTATGTTGTTGTGCCAGATTTTGAAGAAAGACAACAAGAACTTGTAAAGGAGACATGTTTGGTTGATCCACTCAGTCCGGAAACACAAAAAAGAGAAGTGATTGGTTGTTTGCGGACAATTCGCGGTAAGATTTTTTATAAACACACATTGACGACTTTGCACCTACTATAAATAAAGTTATAATTTCAAACCTTTCTTGTTCCATAAAATTAACTTTTAAAAACTCGCAGGGGTGTCAAGTTCTTGCAAAGTCGTCATTGTGTTATATCCACTTTGTTTTTATGAGATTAATCTTACGTTTCTAGCTGCATGTATAGACAGTAGGCTACAGGAAGTAACTACACAACATAAACACTCTTTTACAAGCGAACTTGATGACTTGATAAATAAAATGTCTTCGCCTCAACCCGGAAAGGCAATAGGTAATCTTTTCTATCGTTTATTATTTTGGTTAAGCATTTATTGAGTGTTTTTCTTCCTGCACCTTTGCTCTTGTCTCCCACCTTATTAAATGACATCCTCACAAATGGTGTAGTTCATTGATACAATTTAATCTTTTATTAAATTGTTTTGAATAAACAAGGATAAGAAAACACGTTTTAAGGTTTAAAATTTTTTTCAAAAATATAAGTGAATATAAGTACTAGTAGAAAAATAACTTGGCATCTGATATTGAACTTCTGTTCCTTCCGTCGATGTCTTCGTAGTCATGCACCATAACGAAGGGAAGCAAATTTTAGATCTAACGGAGTCGGGGAAGAAGAGAGAGGGGGAGGGGGGGGTTTGGGAGTACATAACAGTGATACTAAAACACTATAGTAATTTCCTTTTCTTGCTACACCTTTCGAAGTTTCTCATTTTGTTATTCTATTTCTTGGACGTCAACATTAAATTAACGTTCGACTTTTTATTAAAAAAAATGAGACTGTTATTATGATAGTTTTGCCCAGCATAGCCTCTTCAGTTCCTATTGGAACTATTGTCAACGAGGGTCCTGCTGAGACGGAGTAGTAAGATGTGACTGAAACTTTTTATAGACCTCTGTGTACTCTATTACACCAGTGCTTTTTGCACATGTTTGTATTGCTGCAGTACTTATTACGTCCCCGTCCCCGTCTGTACTATATTGCTTCAGTACTTATTACACACACGTCTCCGTCTGTACTATATTGCTTCAGTACGTATTACACACACGTCTCCGTCTGTGCTATATTGCTTCAGTACTTATTACACACACGTCTCCGTCTGTACTATATTGCTTCAGTACTTATTACACGCACGTCTCCGTCTGTGCTATATTGCTTCAGTACTTATTACACACACGTCTCCGTCTGTACTATATTGATGCAGTACTTATTACACACACGTCTCCGTCTGTGCTATATTGCTTCAGTACTTATTACACGCACGTCTCCGTCTGTACTATATTGCTGCAGTACTTATTACACACACGTCTCCGTCTGTGCTATATTGCTTCAGTACTTATTACACACACGTCTCCGTCTGTGCTATATTGCTTCAGTACTTATTACACACACGTCTCCGTCTGTACTATATTGCTTCAGTACTTATTACACGCACGTCTCCGTCTGTGCTATATTGCTTCAGTACTTATTACACGCACGTCTCCGTCTGTACTATATTGCTTCAGTACGTATTACACGCACGTCTCCGTCTGTGCTATATTGCTTCAGTACGTATTACACACACGTCTCCGTCTGTGCTATATTGCTTCAGTACTTATTACACACACGTCTCCGTCTGTACTATATTGCTTCAGTACGTATTACACACACGTCTCCGTCTGTGCTATATTGCTTCAGTACTTATTACACACACGTCTCCGTCTGTGCTATATTGCTTCAGTACTTATTACACGCACGTCTCCGTCTGTACTATATTGCCTCAGTACGTATTACACACACGTCTCCGTCTGTGCTATATTGCTTCAGTACTTATTACACACACGTCTCCGTCTGTGCTATATTGCTTCAGTACTTATTACACACACGTCTCCGTCTGTACTATATTGCTTCAGTACGTATTACACACACGTCTCCGTCTGTGCTATATTGCTTCAGTACTTATTACACACACGTCTCCGTCTGTGCTATATTGCTTCAGTACGTATTACACGCACGTCTCCGTCTGTACTATATTGCTTCAGTACTTATTACACACACGTCTCCGTCTGTACTATATTGCTTCAGTACTTATTACTCGCACGTCTCCGTCTGTGCTATATTGCTTCAGTACTTAATACACGCACGTCTCCGTTTGTACTATATTGCTTCAGTACTTATTACACGCACGTCTCCGTCTGTGCTATATTGCTTCAGTACGTATTACACACACGTCTCCGTCTGTGCTATATTGCTTCAGTACTTATTACACACACGTCTCCGTCTGTACTATATTGCTTCAGTACTTATTACACGCACGTCTCCGTTTGTACAATATTACTGCAGTACTTATTACACACACGTCTCCGTCTGTACTATATTGCTTCAATACTTATTACACACACGTCTCCGTCTGTACTATATTCCTGCAGTACTTATTACACGCATGTCTCCGTCTGTACTATATTGCTTCAGTACTTATTACACGCACGTCTCCGTCTGTGTTATATTGCTTCAGTACGTATTACACACACGTCTCCGTCTGTGCTATATTGCTTCAGTACTTATTACACACACGTCTCCGTCTGTACTATATTGCTTCAGTACGTATTACACACACGTCTCCGTCTGTAGTATATTAAAATAATATATTTTCCGAGAAAAGCAAGAGAAGAAAAAAAGGATAAATCCTTTTCTTCTTCAAAATTTTTGTCAGAATTATTGTTAGCGAATAAGTTATTTCTACTAAATTCGCGAAGATATATATACGCAAATTGGTTTTCACGGGAATTTCGCGCAGACTAATTTTGGTGAAAATATGTAAAATTTGCGAAATTAACGCAAAAATAAATCAACTTAAGGTGGTATCAGAAATTTCTTGGAAAGAATATTTCACTGTTCAATAAAATTCAGTAAATTTATTTCAAGGATCAAATTTGCCACTTTCATTGAAAAATTTAATGAGATTAATCAGGCTTTTGTATTTTTGTCATATAAATTTGATTCATATTTGGGCAAGGAGTTTATTCGACGAATTGAAGAAAACAAGGTATATAGTTACATATTTCGCTTGTCGAAGATCCGCTAGCTGAATTTTGCTTGTTAAAAATCCGCTCATTCCTCTAACTGAATTTCGCTTGTTGAGAATCTACTGGCTGACTTCGCTTGTTGAGGAAAACTAAAAAATCCACGGGTTCGCCCGTCTTTTTTATACCGCATTGCGTCTTGCTACTTGCGTTACCATTTTGCGTGACAGAAGTATACGGATATTTTAGTAAAGATTTGTAGTTGACGATGTCACTTCTATCTCGCATGTAAACATTACAGATTGTACTAACCTTAACACTTCTGTGACAATCACATTTGCTGTGATCATTTTTTAATCCCATATGATAGATTTTCGGATTATTGAATTATCGTGTTTCAAATTTGAACAAGAATGAAGCATTGAATGAGCAATAAGTCAGTTCTTGTAACGTCCAACTGAAAAGCGCGTTAAATTTTTATGTTTTGTCTGGATATCAATAAATGGATGATCATAATATATCGAAAGCTCCCAAAATTGTGTTAGAGTAACTGTTTACGAATAGTAAAGAGTATGGAAACAGCTGAATAATAATTTCCATTATAAAACGTTTTTCTTTTTTTTGTTGATAAGTTTTTTCTGCTACTGTAAAATTAGTAGTAGCTTTCACCTGTAACTTGTTAGCTTTAGTTTTGTGAAGTTTAAGCAAACTTACCTTGAATGAAAAAAAATAGGACACGTGGTGTCGATTACTAAGATGTTTATCATGTTTTCTCATTATTTCTAATTCATCGAATCTTGCCATTTCAAATTTGCATCCGAAATTTAATAGAAATATTTCTTTAATGGCTTGCTCCTCCTCCAAATAGTATTTTTAACAATAGTTTGATAATTTTTCGTGTAAACAAGTAATTTGTAGTCTTATCTCAGAAAACTGATTTTTCTATTCGTGTGTTGATAGCACAATGTTCAAAACAAACGCACGAAATGTCATGCATGAGGCTTTGTGTGCTTTTTTCAGTCCATTAGATGTAATTGGGCTGGTATGAGACAAATGAAGGTTATAATGAATCATTTTTTCTTATTCAGATTTTTAAATTATGAAAAAAATTGGCCGTACATCAATATTTTTATAACGACATCAAAATCTTTTCCCACGTGATATAATTTTTGTCCAACGGTGCTGGGTATGCATGTTTAAAAACATGATATATGTTCACACCAATTAGTTCACATCCTACGAAGAATAAATTTCTTTGTTTTTGACTATATTAGCTCACCAAAAAGCCAAAATCCTTATGCCTTAGCTAAGATATTCTGCGATGAAATGCTAAAAAATCGTTAGCTGAATGTGTGTTGTTTTGGAAGAATTTTTAAATGTTACAGTGGCTTTTGGAAAGATTTATTTTCACATCGACAATTTAACTCCCGCTTTTTATTGAAAACCAATCTTACCGACAGATTTGATCTCTCTCAATTCCTAATACACACTGGTCTGAAATATACGATAAAAATTTTACTCAGTTTATTTCAAAAGCAGTGTGAAAAAATTATCAAACCTTTTTTTCCGGTTTTGTAAATGTTTTTGTGGTTTTTATTAATCTTTAAAATGTTTAAAAAGAAAAAAAAGTGTAAGTTATGAATTAGACAAACAAACAAAAACAAACAAACAAACAAACAAACAAACAAAACAATAATATGATAATACGAGCTTTTCTCGTGATTATGTAATGATTTTTCTGTCTTCTACAATTTGCTTGATCTCTTTTAAGTAACTTCTTAAGCCCAGCTAAATCTCCAAAACATATGATGTTAAGAAACACTAATCTGCACCCCTATAAAGTTTTAAGTACCCCTAGTGAGATGTCTTGTCATTGAGACTTAACATATTTCTTCACATGTAACATTTAAACCTTTGATAATAACTTTGTGTGAGTTGGTTCAGTTGTGAAGTTTCTTGTTGCAAGCAGGTAGCTGCTTTCTTTTTCTGTAAGTTTTGCAACTTTTATTGTTTCTCAGTAGCGGATGTTGATACATGGCATACTTTTCCGAACCTAACAGTATTTTTACGACTCGTTTTTTTACCTCGCTAGCCTTTCCATGTCATTTCCCTTACTCTGAGCAAAGAATGAGTAGTTTTCATAGTTCGGAAGTGCATTTTGATTATAAACTTTTGCTGCCGTCAATTCCGCAAATTCTATAACCATTATTGGTGTCATATTAGTAGTTTAACAACATTTTCCCTCTATTTCAGTGTGACTTGAATCAACCGCATTTTTCAGTATCAGGCTGTGTAAAAGACGGCCCTCTCTTCCTCTTTATGTCGCAAATGAACATTGTGATATAGTTTTGACAGTAATTTTGCAGTTTTATTTCGAGTAAGCGAGGTTTTTCTAACTGATCACTTCCGTTCTGAACTAAACAACTATTATTTCGTGTATATATACATCTTTATATATACGTTATTTAAGCCGCATTGCGAAAAGGTTTGAATACAGCATTAAAATTCCGTAAGGTATGTGCGAATTAAAAAGAGAGCGTAATTAATCAAAGCTTCTTATAAAGTCAAAGAAAAAAAGAGAAAGCATCATTTCTTTTTTCTTATAATCGCATTTGATAAAATATTGTTATTCGAATTATTATAGTAATCGTACAACATTTAAAATTTTTTATATGACGATAAAAAAAATTCGATAAAAAGGTAATTATTATTTCTTTTTCATTACCTGTATTGTTGGCCTGCTGATTTGAACCAAATGGAAAATAGAAAAAATGTTTTCATTTTAGAGCTTGATGTTTTTGCAGTGACATTGCAAGATGATTTTTACGTTACAGTTGTTGTTGCTTATATTTTCGACATAATTGGGAGCTTTTTTTGTCGTTATGTCTAGCAATACTTTAGGCTTGTATTCACTTAACGTCGTAAGACTTACGTGTTACGACAATCGTAAAACTTACGACGGTTTCAATTCTTTACGACAGTGTGAACCACAACACAGGAACTTTAAAACTTTTACGACGCAGAATTAAAATTTCGCTTCGGATCATATCAATCAGTCAAATGATTTTACTATCTTCGAGAAAAAGATTTTTTGTTTAAGAAACCTAAAAAAAAACGTCGGAACATAATCCCTTGAAAAGCAGGATAAAACCAGATAATTTTTGGGCTTCCTTAAATTGGCGATTGCATAAGATCTACTAGCTATGCAGTGTTGGAGAAAAAAAACGATGTTTTTGGCATAATTATATAAACGTCTATGTAGAACAATAGTTTCAACAAATTATTCGTCACCAAAAGCTGTTCATTTTTGTCCATGTCAACTGTGGTAAAATGTCCCAATGGTTGGCAGGTGTCTGTTGGTCGAAAACAGATTTTCCGATCACCTTAACAATTATCGCTGAAATTGTTTGGCCTTGTTAACAAATGACAATTTAGCAGTCGTCGGTCGATAAAAATGCAGATTCTGTTTGCATAGGCTTTTCAGTACCCTAAGTTTTAATTTTGCTGAGATGGGGTAGTATTTGCAGAATTTAAAAAGTGAATTGACATGATAAAGTTTTGTTCATTAAAATCTGGTTGTATATCATTGGATGGATTCTTAACTTGCTTTCAAGATGCAAAACTTTCAAATTACTCAGCTATTGTGTTCATACCTAATTACCATGGAAAATATTGTTCAACTAATTAATGATATTTAGCTTTTATGTATAGAACTAGTTACGCATCCAATTTGTTTTCTTAAACTTAAAACGAAGCTTTCGAAGGAATGTTATGAAATAAGTCGTGCGCGTGTTACATATGTAAGTTGAGAAATATTGATCAAAATAAAGGTTGGTATTTGAGTTCTTTTATATTGGATGTTCATTAATTTACGATTTTACCTCATGACTTGATTATAATGTTTCAGCAGGTTAATTTTACCCATTGAACCTTCTGCAGTCTTTTTCGCAAGCTGTTGTTTACAGAAGATGCGAACTGCGTCTCCTATTTTATCAAGGCATTTTGCATTTTGATTAGCTACCAACTTTCGGAAATGCTTTCATATTCTTGTGGACATTATGTCTGTATTTTTACACATGTATCGCGGAAATTAACTATTAGACAAATCAGAATTTCGCGTAAAAGCGGAATTTCGCGTAAAATCAGAATTTTGCGTAACATTTCCTACTCCCCTTCTCCAATCTCAAATCTCTGCAACAGTAAAAAAGTGAAATGTTATTGTTAAATAAATTTCCTGTCAGAAATGTCTCAAGATGTTATGTAAAGCGATATTAAGATTCACTTTTAACACTAAAACTACTTGTAGTTTATTTTAAAAACCATTTTGGAATGAATTGTTATTGATGTATTATTCAAACATTTATTTTGCTTGGAAACAAGGCTGATCATCTAACCATTTTTTTTGTAACAACAGCGACTTTTTCATCACCATAGCGTTTGTCTGTCATAGCAGGAAATTAAACTCCTAAACGGTCTGTCTGTGAGTTCGATTGCGCGTTCGATTCTAAAAAAAGATTGGTAATGCTGATAAAAAAACGTGTATATTTTTTCTGGTCCGTACTATGTCGCTTGAAATTTCGTGCTATCCACTTATTGCAGAGAAATTTGAAAGAAATTTAAGCGACAGCAAAAATAAAGATAAAAGCATTGTTCATATTAGCAGTAGCATTTTCACTTGTATCTCAAATTCACAAAAAAGAATAAACATACACGATTTAAAGCTAAACGTGGAATTACAAAGTAGCCTTTGAACGTTCTTACTTCAAAGAGTTGCGACCGGCTAGATTGACACTATTATAGGCACTTAACTTAAGAAATGCAGAAAATGATCAACACAACATGCTTTAACTTTTATATCATGAAAAAATGCAAAAAAAACAATTTTTAAAAGATGTCATTTTTTTACAAAAGTTACTTTAATTCCTCAACATGTCGGCGCTTATTTAAGAAATTAAAAAGTTTAAAAACTTTGATGTTATCACTCTAACACCATTCATTTGCAAGTTCTCAGCACTTACGAAAGTACCACAACTTACCATGTGTATAAGGCGTACAGAACAAACAAATTTAATAGCTAATTACTCACACATAATTAAAGCACAATCAGATTTCAATTATATGCCGCCTCTTTGTTGATCCTTTCTGATTGTAAACATATAAGTTTTTAAACTTTAATACTATATACTGGATGAAGTATTTAGATCATTTAAACGCATTCGTTTGAAGTTCTGATTTTCCAATATGTCACTTATGTTAATTTCTTATCGTACGACACGCCTATACTTGCTTTAATTTAGTTTAATTAACCCCTATCTATAGAAGCAATAAGAAAGGTCAAAGTACCCAATTTACATATAGCATGCTATTTTATATCAAGCTTGGTCCTGTATGTGAAGCACAAAAGTAATACTCGATTTCAGGGGAAAAAAATATGTCGACTTTACTGTTCCATAAGCTGGTCGCATTTAATCTCCTGGTAAGAAAATAGAACTTGCATATTTTCTCGTCGTAAGAATTGGCGCCATTTGTTAGAATTTTTAGAAGTAGAATTTTAATCGACGAAGTTCATTGTATGTTATGGTCAATTTCATTGGTGTAAAGTTGAACTATATAACGGCACATGAAAACAACGTTTTTCACTTTTTTTATTTGTAGAATAACATTTTTCTGCAACAAAACTGTCAAATTTGATATTTTTCCTGATTTAAAAAATGGTGGATATAGCTGCGACATCTAGTTACTCCAATAAAGTAGCAAGGAACTTCTAATTAGGCTCATCAATTTGCCTTAATTTGCTACTTTTGCTAAGCTTCTGTTTCGTCGTAATTGAGAGGGATGGTTTCTCCGTGAACTTTTTTATCGATGGACAAATTGTTGAAATTCATGAATAGTCTTTTAACTTGGATATAACTTGGAATAGTCTTTTAACTTTAATACCTTGGAGAAAAAAAACCGCAAATTAACGTAGAATGTATACTTCCCATAACTCAATACTCTACCTTTTTTTGCGTTGATTACAGAAAAACACATCTAGTTCATGCAGAAACCAGGTTTATTTTGACAGAATCAAAAACCGTACACGTCTGTGACTTAAAAATACAATCACGGTAATTTGAAGATGGAAGAAGTTTTGTTTCTTTGCTTGTTTGTTTGTTTGTTTTTTAATGCCACAATAGCTTGCGGCTTTAACCCTATTCGCGACAGGGGAGATGGAATTAAGGGGCTCATGTAGACCTACCTAGTAAATTTTGGCTGATAAATATGGAACGGTTAACCATATGTCCCCAAAACTTATGGAAGCTGCTTTTCATCATTTTTAGAATAGAATTATGTAAAAGAATTATTGGGAAATTCTGTATTTATTATTCCTTTCTTTATAAGAGTCAACACTTGCACTTAAGTTGTTCAGTTAAAAGAAGTTGTTAAAGGTATTTTTGAAATAACAGCCTTCGAAGAATTTCCGGGAAAGTCGCAAGAAAAACTTATCTCAAACTTTTGTTACGGATGTACGACGTGACTCCGTCGAGACTGGCTTATTATAGGAGCGCGCAACACTCGCTTAAATGCTAAACAATGAAGTTATTTTTGTTTTGTCAGAAGCTCTAAAGTCGTGACTTTAATATCTCTCTCGCGCGCACGTTTTATTGATTCAAGCTACAAGAGTAAATAAAATATAGAAAACTGTGAATATACAACCATCTCTGTTTACTTTATGTTTGACTTAAAATATTGATTTTGGTCTAGGCGCAGAAAATGATAGTTTTTATTCAAGTCCTCTGTGAAGTTTAGGTTTTTTCATCGCGCGCTTGAATGTTACCTTTTGCGATAAAGGTGTTACATAAAGCTGATTTGCAAGTCACGTGAGAAGTAACGACCATTTCGTTGGCGGTTTGTCAAAGAGGTATCATTCTAAACCACGTCGCTTGTACAGAGAGGAATTGTTTTTATTTTCAGAATTTTATGGTCTTCTTAGAATTCGAACTTAAATATCGAAAAAAAATTTACAAGTTATTTTCTGATTTATAATGGTTGTTACTGCGAATGCAGAAATCTCCAAATGCGCCATGTTTATATCGTGGATGCACATACCACGTGGGATAAAAAAGAAGAAAGGTATCGTTTGACTTTACTGCAGTTTTCACTGGCTTTGGAATTTATCTATGATTTAACTTAACTAGTGCAATTTTAAAACTTCTAGTAAAGTATACTGGAGTAAAACCAAAAATGAGTTACGTGACAAATTGCTTATATATTCCAATTTAAATTTTATGAACCAATTCTATTGAGTTTAAACATTTTTGGAATTTTTTTCAAGTGACCGCTTAATTGTACATTACTGCAACGTTTTAGCTTTGAAGTTGTGAATAGTTAACTGCACCGGCGTGTGTCTTTAGATTTATTCTTTGCCATTTATACTTTATGGGAAGAAAGTGTTTGCGGTGCTACAAAAATTAGATTTTTTTACGGGGAAAAAGCCTGTACAAAATCTCTCATCTATATTCGACTAGTTTTAAACATTTTGCCTCTCACGTTTCACGATCAACCTTTTTGCCGGAATAAACTTTTTCTTCACTTAATATAAACCCTACACATCCGTGTGGGTCTAAATAATCTTGCAAATTTATTACATATCATCTTCACCATTCTTCAGTATAAAGGGAACGTTATCAGATGTTAACAAGCTAATAAGCGTTACTACAAGTCGCTAACACACAGCGTGAGGTTAATTCAAAGACTCGTGTTCGTCTGTAGATGTCATACCAGACAAATTGTAGCGATGGTATTAATGGTCTTGTATTTTTAGCTTACGTTTTAATCCCGGATTATCTGCTTTGCGAAAGTAGTGTCGTCGCGGCAAATGTTTTTATACATAATAGTCGATCACACTATTATTGTTGATGCCGTTATTTGTCGCAAATGCTAACTTTGGTGTCGATATGAACTAATATTTATGTTTACGCAATAATGATGTCATCACTTCTTTTGTTTAAGTTTCAATATATCGTATTGTTTTTATCATTACTTAATTGTTATTATTACCTGCGATTCGAAAAAACTGCGAAATTTTTGCATTTTTGCGGAATTAATTTTCGCCGTTGACCAAGTTCAATGGATTTCGCGGGACTTTATTTCCGCGGATGATAAAAAATTAAATTTCGTCGAAAATGGAATTATTTTCATCCTGCGGGTTTTTTTTATAATTCTTTTATTTAGCCGGGTTTTTTTGAAAAAAAACTGCAAAAGGTTTAGGCACAGCAATATGTACATGGCTTCAAAAAACATGTTATCTTGTGGAGAAATGTATTTATGTTACTCTTTACACGAAAAATGTTGTTTTTCCATTCATTAAGATGAGAATTTTTTTTTTTGTTTTTTTCTTCGGCTATCTTCGTATCGTTCGAATAATCAAGTCAACAATTATTCAGTCAGACTTTGATAACTGTTATCGCACCGTTCTATCGTAGCTGTTCTGATTTTTCAAAAACAAGTATTTTTAAAACAGCAAAATATAAAATAAAGTAAAATCAAGGCTGTAATTTTGTTTTTTAACGTAAAAACACAGGTGTTCCATACACCAGGTTTATAAGCTTCAACTTCACTGGATGCGTTTTTATAGCTCATTTGATAACATGTGTCATTTAATATTTACAAACTAGCTAATCAAACCATCAAACAATCAATCAACGCACCATTACGTGTAATTAAGTCAAATTAATTACAGTCTAATGAGAGTAATTAAAATTTGACAGCTAATTAGAAGTAAATTAGACAAAGTGCGAGGGTTGGGTGTTTTCTTCAAAAAGATTCGTGTTCGCGAAAATGGCGAGTTCTGAAGATGAGACGTTTTTCACTGTTGAGTTGAGTTTTCGTTTGCCGGGACATTTGACAGCTCAGCAATGCTTGTCTTTGTCGAAAGGTAAAAGAAACAGCATTTCTCTTTTCTTTTTTTTTGATGATTCGATGGGTTGGGCTATCCATAACTTCTAAGATATCTGATTGAAAGATAAAGTATATCGCATTTTATAATTTCGGCTTTCTAGTGGGTAGAATTTTTCTTTCGAAAGTGATAAGCATAATAGACACTATAATAGAATCGCTATTATCTGTGATCTTAAGCAGGAAATTTAACTTTTTTTAAAACTCTTTGTATTTCGTCCGTTGTTTGTAAATTTTCCGAGCGAAATTCTTGGCAGTAGTGAAGATGTTAACACGCGATAAAAACACCCTACTGTTTATAAACACTCTTATTCAATCTCACATCCTTCGTTTAACGGTATTCCCATAGATTAGCTAGTATTATTTCTCTAACGTATTCCCGAATTCTGTCTGTTTGTAAAGTCGAGGTGGTGGCCTGAATCCATCTTAGTTATTAAAACACGACAGTAAGGCTGAAAGACACCATCATTTTTAAATGAACATTGGAAAGTGAAAAGTGTGTTTCAGTTTTTAATTTTTGTGTAACTGGTTTAAAGGGAGTCTTAGTAGATCTTAAAATGATTTCGCGAATTTCCTCTTCTTTTACTGTTGCTTGCATAAACCCCAACCAAGAAACAAACAAGTAAACAAACAAGTAAACAAACAAGTAAACAAACAAGTAAACAAACAAGAAATAAGTAAATAAATGAATGTACAAATTTATTGATGTATTTATTTATTGATTGCAAATTATTAAGCATCTATAGTAATAAAATGACGGATTCACTATGTCGTTCCGATGACGATTTTCCTAGAACGTCTAAGGGAATGATCGATTTCTTTCGTAAGTGTGATCATGCATTCAGTTTTACCCTCCTACCGTAAATGCTCGATTAGGCGCCCCGGGCGCTTATTTAAAAATTTGACTTTTAGGAGGGCGCTTATTCAAGATGGGCGGTAAATCGAAAGGTACGCTTATAAAAAAAATATCATTTTTGTGTTATGGAAAAACTTTCTTTTATGAAACTAACAGAAGATCTAACAGGTTTAAATAGTCTCTAAACGTTGATGTTCCTATAAAGGCTATTTTTGAGTTAAAGGTCTTTTTTAATTTCCAAAATATTCAAATAAGTGCCCCATTTGGCTCTAGTAATACATTCAAATAACGGCCCTGGGCGTTTATTTGAGAGGGGCACTTATTAAAGAAATTACCAAAAAGGGTGGGCGTTTATTCGAGAAGGGCGCTTAATCGAGTATTTACGGTATGTTTATTTAAGACACTGCTCGAAATTATGAAAAGTATGGCGATGTTTGAATTTTATATCAGAAGTTCCCTTCTGATTTTTGAAAATATATCTTCTGTACTTCAAAAATAAAATGATCAATTTCTCTTTTTCTGTGTAGGAATCTTCGATATAGAAAGACAAATGACTGGGATGGTCGAGACAACTAAAAGTAGGTTTTGTTAAGTTGCTTGTTATGACTGTTCAAGCTTGAATATAAATAAGTGAATATTTGGAACCATTTACACAACGCTTTTCCATAGATCTTACAAATCCGAAACATGTAGCTGGTCCAGTAGATGGAAACCCTTATGCTCAGATTGATCCTATACTTAAAGAGAAACTTCGAGCCAGACCTTCTATGCCAGAAAACGACAGTTATAATTTAACAACTGGCATAGAAGATTTGGATAATTTGTTAGGAGAGATAAATTACCTGGCAACTAAGGCGGACGTAAACGGAAACACTTATGCCAGCAAGAAAATTGACACAGTTGACGTCACAGATCATGCTGCAAGAAAGTCAAGGTCGAGCGTAACCAAACACGCTCCTCCGCCAGTGGAAGGGAAAATAACTATGCAGCAATGTGGGATTCTGCACCAAGCTCCAAGTTTACAACTTCATCCAGCTATGGCGGGTAAAATTACCGTCGAACAGCGCAGAGTCTTGCATCAAGCTCCTGGTGTACAACACAAGTCAGTGTCTGATGATGTTTTTTCGAACAGTCCGAGTGCAAGTACCGTTGACGATCTGTTGTATGAGTTAGATCATTCTCCTTTGAACAGTAGTTACGGCATGCGCAAGCCTTTGAAGAGAAACGCCTCTTCTTACGACAACGACTCTGTGTGCAGTGGGAGTGAAAGTGACCAACATATTCTTCGGAGTGACACAAATAGAAACGACTCGGTTGATGGCATAATGGAAATATATCCCGGTATGGTAGCCCAGCATGTTCGGAACCTTAATAAAGTTTTATTCACAGAAGAGAATGAGTACCAACGAAAGTACGGAGTGCCATTGGCTGGTTTTAATGCACCTGATGTTGTTCAACAGAAAGTGACCAAGTTTAACAGTCGCTCGGTTGCTCCTGGTTACTGCAGCTCTCCTCCTTCGCAGATCTATCACAGTCAAGGTGGCATGACCAAGATTAATTACGAACATCAACCTGATCACGTGGATGCTGGTACTAGGCAACCAGGTAACGGGAACATTTGCTGTTGTTAGTACTGAAAATGTTTGGCCAATTTGTTTGGACATTTCAAGTAATTATAAGAATATTACCATTATTTTTTTTCTGTGGCGCATGCGTACTACGTGTTACATCCTTTTTGTGATAGACGTCTTGAAAGTGACTCCACCATATTTAGAGGATATAAAAATTTATTTAGTGTTGTTTGACCACTCCAAAGAAAATGGCCATGTTCTGCATGATAGTGACTTTCATGATATGCCAAGCGATGATATGTCTCTACCATCCCATCACGAGGATCAAGATTATTCATCAAAAACGTAAGTTTGAATTTGACTTATCGAGTCATATTTATAGGAAGTTTTAAAAGTTAGCTGTTCTGAAGTTGAAATGATGATAGTGAAATAACGAAATTAAAATTAGAATTTTATGACTCCGATGTGATAATTATGCGGGACTTCTGCGACCGCATGTTTCACGCTTGAAAGAAAACTGTTTGAGTATGTCTGATGAGCCAGTTTTATGTTTAGCAACATATAGATATTTTCTGTTGAAATCACATGGTAAATTTTTGTTAAACCAGATTAAAGCCATGCTTCAATACATTTTGTGCACATGCGCGTAACATGTTGCCATGAAACCATAAAACGCAATAACAATGGAACGTTTTTTCAACGTATAGTAGAAATTATTTTCAATTTCTATTTCTAAGAATAGCTTAAACGACTTTCAGCGTGCATTATATACACATTTTATTTTTTGTGTGATGAATTTTTATTCTTGCTACATCATTCGACCTAACAACAAAAATATCAGGCGAGGTTAGTTTTCCCTGTTCTTATTATTATGGGAGGATTACAAACTTTCATGAGTATCTAGTTGATAAAAACGTCGTGGATGAGTACTTAAGGAGAATTAAAAACATTAAGAACGTACTCAGCCTTCAAACTCTTTACAGATTTAGAGTTTTACTAAGAAGCAATTATTTCTTTTCTTTTTTGAAGAAAACATGTATACTAGACGTGTATGTTTTTACAATAAAATAACTTCGACATGATCTATTTCTTCCAATCCTATAAATCATTTCCACCATCCGTAAGTGTGACCACGTACTTCCCTATTTTTTGGTTGAAATATCTAATCTTTTTTCGGAAGAACACAAATAGAACATTTGAGGTTGAAAAGTAGCTATAAAAAATAAGCACATCCAGCCTCAGCTGAGATGTTAAGGCTGGGGCTGTTACGTAGGGTTTTTATGCAATGAAAGGATTTTAATTATTTTTATGCTTCTTTCTATCTTTGCAGTAAAATTATGTGCAGTCATATCTGTTTTGCAGTGTGTAAGTTGGCCTTTAAACGAGAATTAAGTCTCAATACTTTTTGTAAGGAACTGTTTACTTCAAAAGTCTTTTTTGTACAAAAACAAAGTCTAACAATAAATCATTCTATATATTTCTACTGTTAGCGTTATATTTTATTATTTCTATCGTGCGGATTATAAAATAAAATAACAAATAATAAAAATACCTCACTTTCCGCTTAAGACAGCGCATAGAAGGTTTTTAGGCATGTCGCCAAATTACGTGCTTGTGAAGAGAATTGATGCCGCACATACGGAAATTTGTGAACGGTGTAAAAAATGAAAGAATCATGAAAACTTGTGATAGTGGAAAGAAGGTCGGGAGATAGAGTTTTTGAGAGTGACCATGTTTGTAACGTACAAAATGGATGGAATGTGGATTGGGTACGAAGACGATCGTCATAGTCCTATTTTGAGATGATAAAACCCGTAGGTGCAATGTCTCCTATGTTTACAGAATTTCTTGAAATTGTATTTTTTATTTGTCTATTATATGAGCCATGGGTTTCCAGTTTATCTGTTACGTTACATTAAACCATGGGTTTCAAACTTAATTTTTTTAACCAATCATACCGTTACGAAATGTCATAGCTACAAATTAATCATTTCATGTATGGAATTCTTAAACATTTTTTCTCAAAATAAACTTTTGTTTTGGCTTTAAAAAAATCATCTTAGTTAAGCTTTTAAGCTCGCATATGCATTCCGTTATGGTGTGGAGGTTTTCAAAATAAATTTCCTGTTTTTTTGTTCATATCTGCTGTTGCAGTTGACTCCAACATAAAATGCCATGGTAACTTCTCAAAAGCGTTAACTTTTTTTTTTGAAATGACGAGAAATTTTGCACTGTTTGTTTTTGTGCCAGCCTGGTTTAAATCTGGTAAAGTTCGAAGTTTCACACCCGAGAACGAAAATATTTGTTCTTTTTGACGTCACATCTAAAAGCTGGGATGTGTGTTTGATGGTTGTGTACCTAGTGATAGATGTGTATCCAAGTAGCAACCATATATACGTTCACAGTTCAGACTGACTAGGTGTAACTGATAGTCAAACAACGAAGATTTACGTTAGAGAAGATGGACAGATTTGTGTTAAATGTTCAACAAGAAGTGGAAAAAGGATTACGCGGATTTAACATGGTTTTGGATTAATAGTAGTGATTTCAAATACTACGTACAGTATTGTTAGTGTGCACATAGTTTACTCCCAAAACACGGTATGATAAGCATTGTGCAACTTTATGAAAACTTTTTTTTCTTTAAGAATATGAGGCTTTTTTTTGTCATATATTTGGGAGGAAAGGTTTTGCTTTTTTTTGTCTAAGAACATCGGTTGAAACTCATCCATACTACGATAACTTTTTTTTGTCTTATTTCAATAATATTTTAAAGCCACTGTCTAAAATGTTTCACAAAGAATAACTTTAACCTGAAAAGTATGAAATCGCGCAGGTTCAGACAAAAAGTGTAAATACAAGAATGGGTTTTTAGTTTCGTATCTCCCAGTGACAAGGACATTGGTTTGGTGTAAGGGAGACACATATTTTGTTTTTAAATACAGGATATATATGTTTGGAAAGTGAAAACAAAAATATCCGATTTGAAGTTGTCTTAAAGCTATCCACCATTTAGTTTTTGTGACACAGTAGATGGATGTGCAGTTTATTACCGGGCTGTATTTCATAGAAGAAACAGGAATTATTTTAAAGCAAGGGTTACGCGTTTAAAGAGTTATTTTTTTACTTTTAAAGTTGAAGACATAATTTTGCTATAAAATAATACACAATAATAGATTAGTAGACCGTGATGAAGACCAAATCCGTGTATTTGATTGGTGGAAAGAAGTTGTACTACTCTCACCCGTGGTTGCTTTTATTGGTCCCATGTTGTATAAAGAGTCGACAAAAGTGAGATTATGTTATTTCGTTTGACCAATCAAACTTAATGAAATACAATGCGTTCTTATTAACGAAAATATGATATTTCATTTCGTTCCTCAAATAAATTCACATCACCAATCAAATTTAGTTGCCATGTAAAAAGTGCACCATTGAAAATCCACTGTCATAAAAAAATGAACTGTTCAGAATTTGTACTTTTTGGAGATTCCAAAAATTTCAGAGAAATTTGTGTAATCTCATTAATACCCGCGCTTATTAGTTGATACGCGAAAAACACGCGATAAAACGCTCTCACAGACGAGAGGTCTAACCATTTTGTTGGTACGGAAACAATTTTGTCTCCATATAAGAATTACAAACCGCCAAAAAATTGTCTAGATTAAGTACCTGCGATAAAATAACGCGCAAAAACTAAGTACCCATAAAACCGAAAGTCCTCTTCATTTTTTTAGCACGCATCAAAGTGCTAAAAGTGTTTAAACGCATTTCTGTTTCCAGTGAAAATTTTGCTGCTTGGACGCACGACCGCGCAGCGCTAAATACGTCGCACTTTGCGATTGAAGTGGACTTTCTCTAATTCTTTCTGCAATCTAGGAGTGTAGAGAGAGAGAGAGTAGTATTTAAAATAAGAATGGAGGAATTTGAGCAACTTTTTATTGACGTCAAACACGTTAGAACTCAATTTCATCTTTAAACAGGAAATGAAATTGCGCCTTAATTGTAAAAAAATAAACAAATTATCCTCATTTCATGTGTTGCATTATAATGAGCAATTACAACCGGAAAATCTTGCAATGAATCATGGGTAGATCATTCTCTGTATGGCGACGGTTACATCTCATTCGTTGTGTAATTGATCATATAGAATATTTGTGGTTTAAGGCGGAAACTAATGAACGATTATTTAAGAGAGAAATAGTATAGAAGTCGTGTCGTGTGTTATATAGAAGTCGTGTCGTGTGTTCAAGGAAAGGAGAAAGACTTCATCATGTTGTGTTTACTTTCTAGAGGGACACTTTTATCGCGATCAGATTCTGCATATGGAGAATCGATGAGAAGTTCTTCGCCGTCGCCTGTTATGACGCCCGTCAGTCGTTCGTACGACGGCCATCTTGACGGGCCGTTTACACACGTTAGTACGTACTCGAGTCATGAAGAACGAGTAGGTAATTCGTACAGCCCAAGATCGGACACTAACAACAATGGAAAGTCGTCGGGTAAGGCTACTTTTACATTTATTATATATTTCGTGATGGTTTCCTTAGCAACAATATTGACTATATAAGGTTGAGTTTCCACTGAGTTAGAAATATTATGATGGCGAACATTGTTTTAAACAAAATTTGGCATTGAGAAGATCTGGAAAGAGTCTGCAAAATTATGTACCTTTCGTGTCCACGTGTTTACGTGTTCGCTTTTTCTAGCGGTTATTGTTTGTATATATACGTTGCGTGTGTGCGAAAATCAGGGAGAAATAATGTACATACAAAAGTTAAACAGAACATAATTATATTAGTAAATTGCACGCAAAGGAATTTATATTACAGACATTCTCGCCAGGCTATTCTTTTTTTTCGACATTTTATTATCATACGTTTATAAAAAAGTCTATTTTCCAGTTAACTTATTGTAAAGTACAACTTCTATTGTTACACAAGTGAAAACACCATATTGTTAATTTCGTTGCTTTAATCAGATTTTGATACTCCAAATTTTTATTGTGTGGATTTTTTAAAATAAGACAGATGTAAGAAGGTGAGTATATTTTATTCTGCTTATTTATTTACTCATTTATTCACCTGCTAAATTTTTTCAAACCCAAGGTGCGTTATTCACTAAAAACTATTAACAGTAAGGCGCCCTTGTGAGACACGTAATTTAGCAGACCCCTAACACAAACTGCACTCTCCGTTCCCTCTCTTTTTTTCGATATTGACGGATTGCAGCAAAGGGCATTATGTATGATTTTTCTCAAGGTCAGCTTTTGTCAATATTCAGTTTGCGATATGTTCGTTTACACATTTCGTCAACTGTCTCGTTTTCAACTGACATGTCAAATTGTATTCTTCGTTAAACGTTTTAGGCATCGGTAGCCGTACATCTAGTATGACCAGCTTGGAATATGAAGAAGATGGCGCCGGTTACGTAAAAGTCGATGATATCAAGCGTCGACCACTTGTGCACAAAACAGTCGCTCAAACTGAACCTGAGGTGCCGGTGGAGTATGTGCCTGTCAAAGGTAAAAGTGAATCAACACTAGACATCATTCCCATTCAGTTGAAAGCAGTACCTGCAGTGGAAACCATCCCATATCGACGCCCAACAAAACGGTGAGTGTTACATATTTTCTCTCTCCGCTTCGACTCATTTTTAGCATGGTCTTGTTTTTGTCTCAATAACTTATTTTTCTTTTACTAATCGCGTGTTTTACTTGCCTCGCTTTTTCATTTCCACAAAAACAAGTTGCAGAATGTTGTTTTAATTTAATAATAAAACGGCGTCTTATTGTTTTGTCCAATCAGCGTTTTTCATATCTTTTTCTTTTTTGTGTTAATATCTTTGTACCCAGTCTTTATTTGAAAGAATTAAATAAAGCATAAGAACTAAGTTGGTTATGAGATTGTTATCTGATTCGTTCACTATTTTCTTTTGTTTATCATATTAAACGAAGAAGAAAATATTTATTTTTGAATGTTTGTTGAAAATTATTATCCTAAGTGATATCTTTCACACCAAGTTTTGTGATATATTATTTTATTCTCTGTTATTCACATCCTCCGAGAATCGCACGACCAGTTTTTTTACATGAAACTATTAGCGATGCAATCTGAACATTACATCAAATTCATACGAACTGAAGTCTGACAAGCTTTTACGTGCAGTTGTTATGTACGGGTAGCTTCTTTGTTTTTTGGGATTGTGTGCAGCAAGAATTTAGTTTCCAACAACATATAAATTGTTGAGCAATTGATGTTAGAAATTGTTAAGCAATTGATGTACATCAGAGTTATGATTTACATTAAAACACATGTCACACAACTAAGTGACACAAGAAACAGCAAATGTTTTGCAAGGATTGCGGAATTTATTGAAAGCGATGCTTTCGCTGGTGTCCTTGCATGTAGTTGCAGCAACCTTGTTTCTAGATCTCCTTTTTTATTTTAGCTAGGTATATACTAGCGTTCAACCTTTCGTGTTGCTTGTACTTGAAGTTATGCCTGTGGCGCAGTTGTTACGCACGGGAATTTTGACGTCTGTTGGTGCTAAACGTGTTAACATGTCATCCATGTGTCTGTTTCTACCGTCACGTGACATGCTGTTTATTTGTTTGTTTGCGTTTGCACGTGAAAATGAAACATACACAATGTTTCTGGGGATTTGTTTTCTTCTATGTAATGTTGACAACTTGTCAAACATGTAATTTGCAACCAAACATCAAACTTCATTATGAAATCTCCTCCACAGAGGACCTCTTTCGGCGAATCGTAATCTGCTAGCACACACGCGACTTTCCATACGCGCAGCGTTAGAATAACTTAAGAGGGATTTTTACGAAGCGAACTAGACGGCGAATTCGCGGGCGAAATGTATCTGAGCATGCGCAGTTTTGCTTGTTTTGATTTTGCTTCGAAAGATTCGCTTCGCGAAAAAGTATTAATGGTCCCCACTTTTAGTGGCGAAGTATTTCGCTGTATTCTTTAACCTATTAGAACGCAATCTTCAGTGTTTATTCTTAGAAAAATTCATTACTGGAAAGAAGTCAAGAATGCTTACACCAAGTATTTTAAATTCGCCTTATGATTTTTTATTATCGTGGAAATATTTCGCAGCTAATTCGCCGCTAAATTCGCCATTCACAATTCGCTTCGTGAAAATCTCCCTCTACATCTTTGAAAACTCTCCACCGTCTCAACCGCTTCTGGTGTAAATCAATTCTTATCGCTCCTTTCGAAGGCACTTGGTAAAAAACATGTGTGGTGGAGTCCTGCATTAGTGTTTTTATCCGTTAAAGTCGCTATGCATGAGTTTTTTCTTTTGATTTTGAATTCGATAGATTAGCTCGTAATTCTCTGCTTGTCCTATAGATAGCATATATGCAAGAAATACTGCTTGATAACATTGTCAACAAAAGGTTATTGTTCCATGCACGGCAGGGTTTAAATCCATCATTGATCTAAGTTTATGCGTTGATGTTGAATTGAAAAGTTGTGTGTTGTAAACGTTGCGAGACCTGTTCTGGTTATATCAGTTTTGTCTTGTGTCCATTAATTAAAGGAATATTTCAAAGGTTTGAAAATACTGTAGTTTACTTATTTATTTTTCGTGGCGGCTTCCTCTTTCATCCTAATGATTTATTGGTCGAAAAACTTATAAAAAAATTATCTTCTTCTTTTCAAGTGTTTTTTTACATTTTTTACCTTTAACGAACGTTTTCCTGGATTAGATATTTATAATTATATAATTATAATTTATAATTATGAGCTGAGAGATGTCTCAAGCTCCATCCATTTTCACTTCACACACATAACTCGTTTTTTTTAAAACGAATTTACAAAAGAAATATAACATTTTGTAATTAAAATGTAATGTGTTGTGTTGAAAAACTAATTTCTCAGTTCTTTTGATGGTGTCGCAACTAAATAGTTGATTGTCAAGTGAATTCTAGCTATGAGTATGTGATTTGTTTATATGTTTCATGTCATTTTGTTAAAGTCGAGTATAAATTTATCTTGCTGAAAAATTAGTAAGTTTTCTTATGATTTATGCTTCTAAATTTCGCGTGACAATTCTGTCTCACCCTTAAGATGCTATTTAGATATAGCTTAGTATTATTTTAGCTATACTTAGCTATCAACACGTTTTTGTTTGTTTTTTTTTTATGTAAGAAACATACTTTTTGGATTTAGTCTGGATTAAGTCCAAAATTATTTTGGAAGTTTAAAGAGCCTAAGTTTTCTGTCGGTATATAATTAATTTTTCAATATGTCGCGAGTTAGCAGTTGAAACTAACTAGCTATATAATCTTATAACCTATATTTTTTATTAAAAAAATGAGTTGATGATATCGTGGTTTAAACATTTACATTCTATGTGTAGTGTTTGGAGTCCATTTGGAATTATTGACAGGTCTGTGTAGCACCAAGTACAGTCGAAGAGGATTGGGATCTAGCTATGAGAAAAGTATCTGCTCTCGAACAACAA
>JASGCC010000218.1:0-38962 GCA_030067915.1 Hydractinia echinata
TGTAACTGGATATACTCAAATACAGTCGAAGTTTAAGAAGCTCCAGCAGAAATAGATTGAAGAAAATCTCACAGCCTTTATAATAGGGTTCATACTACTGTTTCTATGTTGTTGTTTTTTTAATTATAACCAATTTTATAGGAGCGCTGAATGTTACTGTGGTTGACGGTTGGCTGTACGCTTTGGGTGGTTCCAACGGTAAAGAAGCTATTAAAACCGCAGAACAGTACGATCCATTATCCAATTCGTGGACAGCTTACCACCTATGAGATTACCCAGAAGCCACTTTGGCGTGGCAGAGCTACACGGTAGAATATACGCGATAGGTAGGTAATTTTGTTCATTCTCTATATCACCCCAAACCTCGTCCCCATGCTTTTACCTTTTTTTGTCTTTTTGACATTGTGGAGCGTTAGTGGATTTGCCATAACGTAACGAACCCTGGGTACGAGGAAGATGTCGTCCCCTTTTGCGCTTCTATTTTACTCTGACCGAAAATAAAAAGTATTCCAAGGACAGAATATATTTTTATTACCCTATGCAATTCCTTAAATTTAAGTGGAATTTCTTTAAGTTTCGAAACAAAGTAACAATACCAATTGCCTGCAGAAAATTTTTCCTTTTTTTTACGCCAAATCCTAAAGGTGGCGGCAATAAAATGAAGAACAAGACATTTATCATCGTTCTTATCACCTTACTCCAACATTTAACCTCATTTTTCTCATTTCAGGTGGTTATTGTGGTATATCTGAGGTCGAACATTGCGAGTATTTTGAACCGTCTTCTGGTAAATGGTTTGAAATCACCGGGTTGAATAAGTCACGGATGAATCACGCAGTTGTTTGTTGTAAACAACGTATATACGCTATCGGTGGTAAAAATTCTATGGGTGTTCTTAATTCAATCGAAAAATTTAATCCAGATTTGAACATGTGGTTAATTATTAAAACTAAAGTTAAACTGAGTGTCGGAATGAATGCGTGTTTAGGTTTTCAACCGAACCATGAATGTGAAGAAGTATACGTGCTTGGTGGAAAAGACAACGACGATGAAGAGCAAGATGAAGTGAAACTGATAAGTTTAAAATCACCTGACTACGTCGTAAGTAAAAGCATACCAATGTTAGAAACTAGATCATACGTCGGTGCAGCCTTGTTGTGAAGCACTGTCGTATTGCGCATACTAATGTAATAAAAGTTATTTTTAAATTTGATTAGTATTTATATTTTTGAGAAGCAAATGTTTGTATAAAAATAAAAATATAATCAACTTACTACCTGCCTTCGTTGCTAAAAGAATTTTCAAATAAAAATATAACATAACAGTGTGTTAAGGGCTGCGGACTAGGTTGTGTTATTAAGTTAAAATAAGACTCGTTTTTATCTGACTGCATTTTGCGCTATAGCTCAAATGGCTCACGAGCTTTTTTGTTAGCGCCTGCGCATTTTTAAAAATTACAGATTTTGTCCAAGTGTGCACGTTCTAACAAAACTCGTGATGCAGTCAAATGAAACGCGCCTAATGTATCTTCAGCGTACTGCGTTGAAATAAATTTATTTCCAAGTACTGATTTTTGTAAATGACTTTCTGAAGAATGTGTCCTGGGTTTTAAGTTTCGTAAATTTGACCACTTTTCGCAAAAACCAGCTTGCATAAAGTAGTTTTTAAATATCGTGTTTGTGAATATGAGTACTTGTAAAGATATTTTTTGTAGATATTAAAAAAAAAATTCCAATGGGAATGTTAGTTACAAATTATATTTAACATCTATCTATTTAAAAAAAAAAAAAAAAAAAAAATTTATATCTCGATTAAAATACAATTAGTTCAAGGCTTATGGAAATGAGAAAAGTGTCCTTTCTGCGATTACCTGTACTTTTATGTAGTTTTATACATGTTGTAAATATTACATTGTCGTCATATGTGGCTATCCATTTTCTCCATTTTTTGGATAAAACGATAATATAATGCATAACATTTTTTGTTTATGCTTAATGTAATATATAAATCTTAAATATTATTCACTTTATTCTGTTTGCTGTAAGAAAAAGTTATTACTGCAGGAGTTGGTTTTTATTCTGTTATTTTCGCAGCGCTGTAGAGTCGGCAGGATAGGTTACAACCTCGTCCGCAGGACTATTTGCGTCTTAGCAGTGCTGCGCTTTACGACAGCGCTATTGCAACCGTAAAAAAAGGCTTTGGACGAGATTTCGATGGGTTAGTCACCAATGAAACTCATTTCGGTTTTGATTTTATGTCGGTCTAAAGACCCTCGAAATATCCATGTAAACACGATTTACTCGAAATGAAACTATTACGTATGTTTAAAACGTTATTGCGCATGTGTACAAAGTTATGGCGCATGTGTACAAAGTTATGGCGCATGTGTATAAAGCTATGGCGCATGTGTATAAAGCTATGGCCCATGTGTACAAAGTTATGGCGCATGTGTATAAAGCTATGGCGCATGTATATAAAGCTATGGCGCATGTGTATAAAGCTATGGCGCATGTGTATAAAGCTATGGCGCATGTGTATAAAGCTATGGCGCATGTGTATAAAGCTATGGCGCATGTGTACAAAGTTATGGCGCATGTGTATAAAGCTATGGCGCATGTGTATAAAGCTATGGCGCATGTGTACAAAGTTATGGCGCATGTGTATAAAGCTATGGCGCATGTGTATAAAGCTATGGCGCATGTGTATAAAGCTATGGCGCATGTGTACAAAGTTATGGCGCATGTGTATAAAGCTATGGCGCATGTGTATAAAGCTATGGCGCATGTGTACAAAGTTATGGCGCATGTGTACAAAGTTATGGCGCATGTGTATAAAGCTATGGCGCATGTGTATAAAGTTATTGCGCATGTGTACAAAGTTATGGCGCATGTGTATAAAGCTATGGCGCATGTGTATAAAGCTATGGCGCATGTGTACAAAGTTATGGCGCATGTGTATAAAGCTATGGCGCATGTGTATAAAGCTATGGCGCATGTGCAGCTCACACAACCCTGATGTGAAAAGCTTTATGAACACAACAATATTTCACGTATAATAGAAAAGAACTCCAAACTAACAATAATTTTTTTTTATTTTAGCATGCTGCAACGCAAAACCCTGAGGCAAGTTTGGATTTTACTGTGTATGATCAAAACGCACCGCGACACAGCATTTTTCAATGTGAATTTAGGCAGAAGAACAAGGGAAAGATCCTTCATTTCAATTTTGATGACGTCAGCAATGACCCACATGCGGCCTTTATTCTGTTGAGCCTAAAACACTGATCAAGAAAATGCAAACGCCTTTGACGAACGGTTAAAAAGATATTGAGGTTTAAAGGTATTTTGATGACGTCATCAACCTGTCTGCTCTAGCACAAATTTGGGAATTTAGTCCCATTTTTGTTCTCAGGTGGTCCCATAAATGCATAACATGGTATGACTTGCAAATAACAACATGAAATAAACGAATACACAAGGTACAACTTCCGAGGGGCCTGTTATGATGTGGGAAGGGCAACCTGATAAATAGAATTCCTACAATATATATTTGGCACTAGTGATTAGGTCTACAGGACGGTGATACCTATGTGTGTAGAGTGGTTTCTCATCTATGGCGATGCTGTGAAACTCCATGTAGTTGAAAATTACTTGGATTCCTCATGACATTTAACAAGTACAAGCAGATAAATTGAAGCGGCCCTTAGTCAGATGAGCTAAAATTCCAGTGTTCATCATGATAAAAAAACAAACCATATAAAACCTACGAAAATAATCGAATTTTTTGACGTTTAAAAGCCACATAAGTATATATCTTCTGAAAGTCAAAAGAGGTGAAATATATTTAAATTGAAAATGCAACCAATGTTGTAACATAGGCTCGCGAACGGACGAGCGTAATGAAAAAATAATGTTATCAGAAAACCCGAAATCTATCGTTCGTGATGTTTATATCAACATGCACCTGTCCCATAAGAAGAAATATTTTTCCTTATTTTACTATTGTTTCGGGTTCCACAATCATAAAATGTTTGTTGTATATCTTTTTAATGTTGAACTATTAGATTTTAATTTTTGCAACAATTGAGGTCAACCGAAAACTACTTTCAAAAGGGAAAAAATTAGCAAGCGTGCCAATAATATTTGAGTTTCAAATAAAAACAAAACAGGCTAGTCAAGTGCGATGAGTATATCTTTGCATATTAATCTAACTTCATGTGAGTATTGGAAATCCAAGAACTATGAAGATATTTTTGTTGGTAATAGCGAGAAGCACTTGTTTCGAATTTGCTTTTCTTTACTTGCTGTATTCATCGTTACCTTCAATTTCTATGTCGTGGCAATACTACTAAAGAAAAAACATCGACATAGAATAGACAACGAGTTTCTAGTCCTTAGCATTAGTGATTTACTAGTTGGATTAATATCAGTACCTTTATATTCTTTACATTTTTATAATATTTCGCAAGATATTATATGCACATTGTATCCAATCGTGGCAAGCTTCACTATTTTCCCTTTTGCATTTTCCTGGTCAATGACGATCGTTATTTCGTGTGAGAGATACTTTGTTATTATTTGGCCGGCCTTTCACAGGAGGTATCTAAGAAACGTTTATGCATATACATTCTTATTTTTTCTGCTTTTCACAACAACCTGTATAGGTGTTTTTCTTGGCTGGACAGTATACAAGGAAGTAAATTCCACCGTTATCTACATGGGAACTTATAAAGAAAATCGATGGCCAACACCATTTGAATTTCTTCAATTATCAATAGAGATTATGATATTTCTAGTCGTATTAACTCTGAATTTAAAAATGTACATCTACGTTAAGATCATTTCAAAGAGAATGAACAGTAGTCGACAATACAGCGAGCGAACAAGTAAAAGACTAACTATAACGGTAATTCATATATTCTTTTGTTTATCCTTTTGCAATATTCCACAGTTATTAACTATCATTTTGGAATGGTTTGGCATCGTGAAAGTATCTAGCGCTTTGTATCATCTCCGCAGTTGGTCCATGTTGACTCTTTATTCCAATTCTTTTTTAAACTCGATTATTTTGATGCGTTCGAGTAAATTTAGAAGCAAGTAATTGATCTGTTGTTTGTAATATAAAAAAAAGAAAGTGGAAAAGGATAAAAAAGAAAGACCATATTTTAGTTGCAGTAAAAATGCTTAAACATCTGTGGAAAGTCATTGCTGCGTAACACATTCGATTATTCTAGAACATTCGGCAATTTTGTTATTTTCATGTGATTGGTTATATTTTAGTCTCGTGATCTCAACGACGTCTTTCTTTACGATGTACTGATTTTGGTGTTGGTTGAAAAATATAATTTCTAAAGATAAGTCTTGTTTTTATAGCATCGTTAAAAAGCTCTTGAGAATTTTTGACTTATCTAAGAAAGGTAAGAGGTGGCACCGGGGCGGTAAAAATATTAGTCACAAAATTCAGTCACTTTTTATCGACTAAGTTTCGAAAATAATGTTTTTTGTGAGCTCTCAGAAGCTTTCATTGAAATTTTTGTTTCGTTGCCGGTTAGAAAGAAATCTTGTTTCTGGCAATTCAAGAAATTTAATTAAATTCTTGTTTTATACAAAAATTTCAATTCAAAATAGCAACATAAGAAACATAAGAAAGCGAAAACAAATAGAATTTTAACACAAAAAAAGGATGAGCGATTTAAAGTAAAGCGTGTTGGAAAATTGGAAGTAAAGAATGATAAAGCAAGATAAAAAAAGTCAAAAAATCTTTTAAACAACTTTTCAAAAATCTTCATAATAATTCCCTAAAATTTTCTCACATTTCTTAAAACTAACAATAATTTATAAATATTTCAATGCACGTTTTTATTTTCTAAGAAACACGATTTTCAAGTACATGAAGCTGCTAATTCGCAAAGCATTGAGAAAATTAAAAAGATAAGTATATGAGGAATAGGAACCCTGTTTGAAAAGTGCACTTTAGGTAAAAAATAGGGGTAAGATCTTAGTAAAAAAAGTCCCCCAAAGTTGAGCAACATCTAGGGTGGATTCAGAAAAGTATGTTTCCTGTAAAAAAACGCGTGTAATTTAATAAACTAACATTCAGTTAATAACTTTTTATAACTAACGATTTCATTTCGTATAATTGTTTGTATTTGATCTTTATCTGTTTTTGAATTTAATTTTACTGGATGAAGGAAAGTCATTTTTTTATTGTACACTTTTTTAAATCCATCTGCGGAATGATCGCCTACGAATAAGTCGGGAAGATAAGTTCCATTAAGATATTCGAAATTTTCCAATTTATCCAAAGTACGTATCAGATTATTTCCAGCTATTTCTAAAAAAAGTTTATTTTTGTATGCAATGTCGGACAGTTTTGCGTAACCTTGGGCAAATCTTCCTGGAACATAAAACATATCCGACCAGCCTTTGGCGCATCTTGGTTCACCTTTGCTATTTGCTAAATAATTATCTAGATATTTCTTATATTCTCTAGGCTTACTTTCAGCAAGTCGTTTTAATTCCTCATAATATTTTTGACATGCTTTAAGTCCCATATCATACGTCCACCACATCCAAGCATTGTTAACAATTTTACCATACGCCTTTTGTCTCCAGTCTACGATACCGCTCTGCCATACTTTCTTTCTATCAAGTTTGAGTAAATTCCACCAGTTCACAATAAGATCATCATTACTGTAAATGTATCCTAAGATAAGAGAAATTCTAGAACAAAACAACTTTCTACTGAAAAAAAGTAAAGTCTATATTATAAGCTGTGTCGTGTTGAATATAAAAAGACCATATTCGAAGCAAACTTATTAAAAAATTTTGTTGAACCTTATAACACGACTGATGCCCCAGTTCGGTTCTGCCCAGCATAGCTTATAAAACTAAGAAACTGATGGGGGTCAATATAATGTCCTTCTTTCGACTTTTTTCTTTGTCTTTGAATTAAAACAGATGCGTGAACCAAATTTTAGTTGTTTTATTAACTTCCACGTTATTTACTGGAATGCTTTTGAGCAGATAATGAACGCCTCTAGTCAGTAGTTAATTTTTAACGCCTAATGGAAACGTAGATGACTAATTAGCGCACCTGTCTTAACCTCGATTTGCGCGCGGGCTAAATATCGAAAAAAAATATATATTCTAGCGCGAATTAGGCGAACATACTTTTTTATCAAAAAAATTGAGCATATTATGTGTTTTCAAAACTACGGATAAAAAACGTTTTATATATTAATTCTTCCAAAAGATGGCTTTACAAAAACACGGACCTAAAATCTTGACCGTTCTCCTTTTAGATCTTGCCTTCTCCTTTTAATTCGCCTCATGAAAATCCATTATTAGACATATTTCTTCAACGAAATGAATTAAATCAGCGTTAATTTTGCATGTAACGGAAACGTCCTCGCGTTAAATACTCAATATGATTAACTCTGAGGTTAGAAATTAGCGCGAAAAATTAAGGCGATTTAATGCCAGATGGAAACCAAGCTCTAACGCTCTAACTTAGATCTTAAGAAGACCTAAAAAAAATTTTGTTGGGAAGAAACCTCATAGCCACAACGCACAGTTAAATCAGACCTTTATAATATGTTTAGCATATATTTTGTTTAACTGAATCTGATCCTGGGTAGCTAAATTGGAAGAATGAAGGCAAGCTTTGAAAATAAAAACTTTATTTACCATCGTATCCTGGATACTTTCGTATCGCTTTCGTCAAACATCGATATCTGAAATACCATATCTTTTCCTCTTTGTACAATATATCTGGGCCTTGACTGGCTGGATCATCAGGAGCTGGTCCACAAGTTAAAATCTTCCCAAATACATCATCATATAGCTCATGTAATATTTCGTTGTTCCCATAAAACGCATAATTAAAATTCATCACTATAAGTGTATTTTTAAATATATTTTTATAACATTTCGTTTTGTTTTTATTAATTTTCTTTACTTGTTTTTCTGATCTTTTTTGCTGTTCATACATTTCTTCTGCTGTTTCAACTTCCTCTACAATTCTTAGTTTTTTAAGGCTTAAAAAATCCACCTGGTAGATGAACACAATAAACAGGAGAGCGATGACAACGAAAATAAAAAATTTTCTCAGCATTTCGATAGTTGAAGATGTTTTTTTTCCATTATCCTGTTTCATCTTATTTCTAAAAAAATTGGACAAAAGAAAGCTACAATACATCCCGCTAAAATTAATTGGTCATCCATCCTGACACCTTCTGTCAAAATTACAAAAATAAAAAAAACTGCTTTTTCATTCTTAATTTCTTCCGTCTTCTTTCGAATTTTTTCATTGATCATTTATTTGAATATAACAAAGTATTAAAGATAAAAAATTATATCTAAAATTAATTTTTAAAACTTTTTTATTAAACTTAAATTAACCTGAATAGATAGTTGCGCAACGAAGGAAGAATAACTTCCTATTAAGAAAATCTGTTCCTCTCAGATAACTGTTATAAAAGCCATGTATCTATGGAAATTTTTGATCAAACGACAAAGTTATGGAACCATAAAAAGACAAACCCTACAACTGAATGTTTAACTCGTCCCTTTCAAATTGAATCACTACGTTGAGTCTTGCTTGAAAAAAATTTATAAATGCGCCTGCAACGTTTTTCTACGCTATCTTCCTAATTAAATAAGTTGTGGCCAAGATATAAAAGCTAGAAGCAAGGGATTGTGTATAGCGAATATGTCACAAACCTTCCCCTAAACATTTAAGTTTATTCACTACTTATGACGTCAAAATAGTTAAAAGATTTATGACAAAACCCGAATAAGTTAAATATGTTGTATAAAATGAAATAATGAACGGTGGCTTTGATTTTTTCCAATATTGGTCGTATCCACCAACATTTCAACCAAGAGTTTCGCGTTTTAAAGTAGTCTTGCAATGATCTGTTGTTGGACCACGTTGTAGCTATCCCTTCTTTTTTATGAATGGTGACTTTGGTCTGCTGTTGTCTAAATTGCTGAAAGAAATTGCTGGCTGTAAAATTTGGGACTTTTTAAGATCGAATATAGTTATATTTGTTATTTTCATAAAATATTTGATGTTTTTTTTAGAGTTGCTATCTTCTTCTACTTTACCATTCTGCCATCATTTCTTTTTATATGTATTTTCACATTTGACTGTTATAATTACATCGTTGAAGTGAAATAAAGAAATCTACTGTTGATACAGTAACCACTTCTGTTGATACTTTTAAGGACATTTGCTTTTCAGTGCATTCAACATAAAAAAGAATAAATATTTTTCTGCTTCCAACTTTGCTACTTTTTCTTTTCCGAAAATTATTTCGAGTCATCCGAAGAAGAAATTTGAACTAAATTTTATAACGACACGTATGAAAAGTTCAAGGAACCAATTGAAATACTCCAAAACAATAAAAGTTTCCCAGTGTTTCAGTTACCCAGAGTCTGCTACATCTTCATTGAGTATAAACGATAGACAATAGAGTGGCAGCATCGTTTTTAGTGCTCTCATCCATCATAGCAGATACCTTAACGCCCGATAGTAACACCAAAGGAGCTAGCAGTGAGCATATAAACATATATGCATGAGCATATACGAGGATAAGAACTCGATTAAGTTAAAAAGCGGCATTATAACGCCGGCAATGAGAAAGCATAGCAATCAAAGTGATAATTAATTTATATCGACATTATAACATCATAGCAATTCATAGCAGAATTCATAAAATTATAGCAAATAATAAAATAATCTACAGAAAATTTCGTTCAGGATCAAATAATTTATCCTTGTAATTAAGCCGTTAAAAATCATAAAAACATTCTGGACACTTGTTTGATCCAGCTATTTCACCGCCATATGAAATCACATCTTCATTTCGTTAGGCTGTTCTGACTCGTTTTTCCGTTCAAAACATTTATAAAAATCGTTTGAACACGACAACAAATAAATGCACGTAGTATTAGAATTTTTACAGCTGCTTGAATAACTTTCTGTTACCTCAATATTAAATTTTAAAACTTCAACATAATATTCTTGTGTTAAAAAAAACTAACGATAAAAAGTTTTTGTATGTTTGTTAACAGCGTGTGTAAACCTTAGGAATTGCAGAACAATAAATAAACTTAATATATCATTTATTTGTAAAGTAAACATTTGTTTGCAGACCTCACTTCGCTCGTTTTATCGAAAACCGGTATGATCGACTCCGGTAATAACAATATTAATGACCTGTGTATCAAACACCTCGTCCCCAGGACTTATTAAACCCTCTCAAGTCTTGGCCCTAGAAAAACAGGCTTGTTCAAATTAAATAAAACTTGGCTCCCTTATAGTACGTGAAACGAACAAAATGGCAGCAATAAATTTTTGCTTATGTCAGCACTTTTTCTGTGACGTCATTGGATGCTTGAAATTTGTCAATGTACCACTATCTGCTTAAAATTTAATTACTTAAGTTAAAGAGCGAATTTTTACATTATGTTTCAAGTTTCTGACAGCCAAATAAAAGTTTTTTAACATATTTTCCGATTTTTACATAGTTCGCATACATAAAGGCCAAAAATTTTCCGAAGATCTGTTTTTCCCAATTTTCGGATAATATAAAAAAAAATCGGATAATCGGATCAATTACGTAACCAAAAGTCTCAAAAGGATTCCCCTTGACGAAATAAAGTTGTCCTGTAAGCTTCAAGTCCTAAGAATACTCATAAGTGAAGTTATTATAATTTACCGATTATAAGGATTTTTATAGAGATTTTGAGGGGTAGTTTCGCGTAATAAATAGCTAATATCTAAAGCTCTATGAGGTATGGACCAAAATATTCGGAATAGAGGTGTCTAATATATAAATATGACAATTCAGTAAGTATCATAACCATACACCATAGCAAAAAAGAGGCAGGGGGACGGAACCCGCCCCCTCCCTCCCCTTCACCGGGACCGAATAGGCTTAAGATGTATAATATCGTGCAACTCGGATTTTAGCCACTACGAAATAATAATTTGAAAAGTATATAAGTACGTCTACGTCAAAGGTACTCAAAGTATTGGAAAAGACTACTTTCAACAAATAAACGTTAAAAATATTTAATTTTTTTTCAAAAAAATCAGAAAGCTTCGTTTTTTTTTTGCCCACCAAAGAATTTAATATTGAAACTAAATTACGATGAGCATAATGAGTACAGGGAGTTTAAATACATCTTTCAGTCTCGCTGGCTAACATTGTTTGTCTTCAGCAATAAGATTGATTTTGTTTTTACCGGCACATCGTTTTCCATTGTTTTTTGTGATGTGATTAAAACACGTCAAATCCGCTAATTTTTTCGCCTCTTACTTTATAAAACTCTTCAGATTACTACTTTTAATTCGAACATTCAGTTTTTCGCACATATTCATACGTACTGTATTTATGACGAAGAAATGCTTTCGTACATTCGAAAGTTTATAATTCAAGTTCTTAAAATTGTATTAATTGCTGCGTAGACTTCAGTATGCCCATTTTACTTCAACATTGCGGCCGTCATTTTCCCTGACGTGTTGTAATTTGTTTTAAAAAAATTGTACCTTCAAAAGGTGAAAGTTTATATACAGTTGACTCTCCCTAATTCGAATTCCCATGGGGAAAAATTTTTGTTCGAATTATAGAAAGTCTCTGTAATTTGAACTTTCAGCTTCATAGAGTGAAAATTCGAATAAGCCTATTGACATATCTGTTCCGGTTCCGCAAGATACACAGGAGTATCGCCGCAGTAAACATGAAAACGAGGTTTATTATGAACATTTTATTTTTCGCAGCGTGTTTTTGCTGAGAAGAAGACTTTACCACAACATTTTAACTTTATAGTCAAGCTTTATTTCCATATTTTCTAAAATTATGGATACAGATAAAATCAAAGAGGCTAGTAGTAGTAAGGGTGAAAACGAAAATATTCTCGTGGTTTGGAGTGTGCAGCTTTTGTTCACACTGCCTTTTATGTTTTAAACGATGACAAAAATGAGTAATAATACAACAGCTCAAGATCATTCATATGCCAAGTTCCATTCAACACTAAATTCAAAAGATGACAT
The DNA here is from genome assembly GCA_030067915.1 of Hydractinia echinata. Taxonomy (NCBI): domain Eukaryota; kingdom Metazoa; phylum Cnidaria; class Hydrozoa; order Anthoathecata; family Hydractiniidae; genus Hydractinia; species Hydractinia echinata. The sequence continues at coordinate 12,064 of JASGCC010000218.1, forward strand.
CAAGGAACTTTCCAATAATATTGTTGTGCTAAAAAATAAAATTATGGATCTTAACAAGGAAATCAATTCATACCAGAGCAAAGCATTTTCTTTAGAAAATTAAAAGTGATCCATGTGCAGTAAAATTTTACACCGGTTTTCCAGAGTATGAGTCACTGTTATCAGTTTTTTCATACTTGGAACCAAAATTACGTCGTATCCACTACTAGATAGATAGATGTGCATATTTTACATGGCTAGCCTCACAAATATCGAGGGATATACCCTGTCTATTATTTCCAGGCTTAGATGGAGAGTCCTAGAGTATTTAATGCTCATTTTGAGCTACGCAGACCCAAATAGGGCCCGGATATGGTCATTCCAAACCTGGTCGTTAACGATCACTGTCTTTATTGGATGAATTTCTTTTATTGTCTTTTAGTACGTTTGAAGGTTGGTTTGTTTGTTGATGATATTGCTGATCGTTTTAATGTATCTTCTGATCACATCTCAAGAATAGTTACCACTTGGATAAACTTTCTTTATTATGAACTTCTTCTGTTGTTCCCATTTCCTTCTCAAAAAATGGTTTAAAAATACATGCATAAGCAATTTCGAGAGTATCCCACAACAGGTGTTATCATTGATGGTACTGAAGTTTTTATACAAACCCCTTCTTCTATGGTATCACAGTCACAAACGTGTAGAATATGGACTGTTTACGTTACTATTTGTTATTATCATTGTTACTGTTTCTTTTGTTTATTTAGAAAACCACATTCTTTACTAAGAAAATATATATAAAGAAAGACACTTTGTTTATGTGGTTTTCTTAAACTCAGGGACCTAGAAATAGTGTGACTCATTCACCATCTCTGTTGTTACCGACACTGGTGCGCAGTCCTGCCTGTGGGGACTTAGTAATTTCCTTCAAGCTGGTTTCACCACTGCGGACCTTATACCTGTTAGACACTCGTTATACGCTGCAAATAAGGAGAAGATACCAATATCAGGAGCTATCCTTCTGCAACTTTCCGGCTCAAGCTCAACAGGTCAAAATCACACTGCGGCTGTAATGACTTACATTAGTCCATCATCCAACAAATTTTACCTTTCTCGGGAGGCACTTGTTCAACTTGATGTGATTTTACAAACATTCCCACAACTCGGTGGTGCCCTTCATCAGTCTGCCATACATGACCAACCAGCATCTTGCGATTGTCCGAAGAGGACAAAACCTCATTCACGCCCCGCAAAACTTCCATTCAAGTGCATCCCATCAAACAACAACAAAATGCGTGAATGGCTCATCGACTACTTCTCTGTGTCCACCTTCAACCAATGTCCCCATCAGGAACTCCCTGGAATGACAGGCCCCGAAGTCACTCTACACATTGATGATGATGCTGTACCGTATGCTGCCCACACCCCAGCGCCTGTTCCTCTTCACTGGCAAGACGCCGTAAAGGAACAGTTGAATAATGATGTTGCCATGGGCGTACTTGAAAAGGTACCGATCGGGGTACCATCAGTGGTGCCATCGAATGGTAATCACATCCAAGGCTGATGGTTCACCACGTAGAACTGTCGATTTGTCGCCACTGAATGCCTTTTGCCTCAGGGAAACCCACCATGTTCAACCACCATTCCAACAAGCTAAAAAGGTGCCGTCGAATAGTTGGAAGTCAGTCACCGATGCATGGAATGGCTTCCACTCTGTTCCAATACGCTCTGAAGATCGCCGTTATACTACATTCATTACGCCCTGGGGAGGTACCGTTACAGGGTCGCACCACAAGGCTTCCTCGCAAGTGGAGACGCTTACTCCAGAAGATTTGATGAGATAATCACAGATGTGGAGAGGAAGACAAAGTGTGTAGCGATACTTTAATGTGGGATGATGATCTTATGAACATTGGTGGAGGATGATAGACTTTTTGACTCTTCTGGGCAACAATGGTGTGATACTGAATAAAAACAAGTTCCAGTTTGCTCAAAAAACCGTTGATTTTGCAGATTCCAAATCTCGGAGTACTCAATCAAACCTACTCGAAGATTCATTGATGCTATTTTGCAGTTTCCCATACCGACTAAACTGACCGATGTACGATCATGGTTTGGGTTGGTGAACCAGGTCTCACATTACGATAAATTATCAAACGTTATGGAGCCATTCAAACGCCTACTCAGTCCGAAGACCAAGTTCGAGTGGACATTAGACCTCGATATCGCCTTCAAAAAATCCAGAGACCATGTGGTTGAGTCAATCCTCAAAGGAGTGGAGATCTTCGACCTCAGCGATATACGTGCCTACGACCCGATTGGTCCAAGACAGGAGTCGGCTTCTTTCTGTCTCAAAAACATTGCAATTGTTTACAGTTATCTCCAGACTGCTGTAAAGGTGGTTGGAGGATAACCTTGGCCGGTTCACGATTTCTACGCTCAGCTGAAACACGATACGCACCAGTAGAAGGTGAGGCATTGGCCATTGCTTGGTCCCTTGAGCAGACCAGGTACTTCACGCAAGGATGCGACCGATTAATTGTTGTTACAGATCATAAGCCTCTTCTCAAACTATTTGGCGACAGAACCCTCGATGAGATCGCAAATCCACGACTATTCCGTCTTAAACAGAGGACCCTGTTATGGCGCTTCTCGATCATCCATGCTCCAGGCAAGAGTAACTTCTTTTCGGACGCAACCTCCAGGAAACCTGCACGCCATGACGATGATGACAATCTACCGAGTGATGCGATGACTTTGGACAGCATTTATTGCCACATCGAAGATACCATGGAAGCTGAACTGTCTCATATCTCTGCTAATAACCTAAACGACTTTAGATCTATAACGTGGGACATTGTTAAACATGCAACGCACCACGACCGTGATTGTCAAGACCTGATCCATCACATCCAGATAGCATTCCCCCCATCACAAGCCACTATGCCTGCAAACATATCACAGTTCTGGAAACAACGAGAACAGCTACATATTGTCGATGAAGTAATAATGATGAGCAATAGAGTTGTCGTCCCGAAATCACTCCGAGCTGAAGTCCTGCAATCCCTCCATGCTGCACACCAGGGTGTAACCGCAATGCAGGACCGTGCCAGGTGTTCTGTTTACTGGCCTGGTATCACGAAGGATATCGAGTTAACACGTGATGGATGCTTCCAGTGCAATAGATGCGCACCATCTCACGCAAAGCTACCACCTGTCGAACCTCATATCCCAACGACCCCATTCGAAGCTATAGCATGCGACTATTTTTTTTAAAAGGCACATTACTACCTCTCATCAGCCGAGGAGATCGACTCGAACACATACAGTTAAGAAGTTTTATGAACCTGAAACCGGGAAATACGTTACCCCAAATGAACGATGAACACTCTTCCGGACCGACGTCGATTAACAGACTATTAATCTGAGGGGGAGATGTAGAATATGGACTGTTTACGTTACTATTTGTTATTATCATTGTTACTGTTTCTTTTGTTTATTTAGAAAACCACATTCTTTACTAAGAAAATATATATAAAAAAAGACACTTTGTTTAAAACGTGGTCACAGTATAAACATCATAACACTTGGAAAGCTTTGGTGGGGTTATCCCCCAATGGAAGTATCACGTTTGTATCAAAGTTATGGGCTGGTCGAGTGAGTGACAAAGAACTGGTTACCAGACGTTTAACGGCGGGTAACACAGTTACTTGTGACTTGACCAGACATTTTAACGTGAACACCAGTCTAGTTAGTTAATAAAAAAATTGAATTTCGATATCCACAAAAAAAGTTAAGTAGTCTACGTGTGCTGTAAATCCATAAGCATATATAATATGCACCTGTAAAGTTTTTCATATATACTTATGCCCTGTTGGTCTAATGGCTATGACACTCATGCAAATGAGAGATCCAGGTTCAAATCCTGGACAGGGCTAGGAAAAACATAATTATCCTGTATCTACAACAACCAGGTAATAATGAGTATATGATAGCTATATATATAGCTAATTGTGAGGACAATTGGTATTCCTCGAATTGTAGGGGGTAGTGTTAAATACATTCATCACTTTCATTTATAGATAGAGCATAACATTGCCTTGTCAAGAAAAGTCAGCTAGCTATATGTACTTGTTTGTCTTGACAAGTCTCAAATCATCTTTTTAGAATAAGACTCACTAAAAATTTTCGCTTGCGAACCTAGGGGACCTTATGACACTCTCCCTTTATAATACCATAAGTATTGCGATCTACTTCCGAACATGTAGGGATATTAATAGTGTTCCTATCACTTGTTATGCGACAGAATACAGCATAAACTCGAAGGATAAGGTCAGCTTTTGTGCCAGATGTTTTCTCCTTGTAAACAAACAAAATCTTTTTTAGTTCGGGAACACGCAACGATCCGAAGTCTTTCAAACCATTAACTGTTTTAGTATGAGGTAATAGTGCTTTAAAACTGATCCATATTGCACTCGAGTGCAGCCAAAAATAAGAAAAATGTATAAATTTGTTAAATTTGTGCACTTTCACGCTACAATTTCAAATGGTTCATAATAAACCTCGTTTTCATGTTGCGCTTTCATTTTGAGCCGCCACGGTTAATTGTGAACATGTGATAATAATAATAATTTCAAAATCAAGAAAACATAATTCAAGTTTCATTGAATCCATATTTTCATAGTTTACTCAAAAAAGAAACTCTATTTGAAAAACTGTTGAATATTTGATTACTTTAAATTGGAGAGACGATCTCCTTCGACAATACGAGTTGCATCACCAAGTGCTTTTCTCAGGACGACACCAAAAATGGTGTAATTTGAATTTGTCACAGCCCCGTTACACTCTAAAATTCGAATTAGGGAGAGAATCGTGCTGAGGGAACTGAAAAACTGTTTGAATTAGAGAAAGTTTCGAATTAGAGAAATTCGAATTGTAGAAAGTTTTTTATAAGAGTTTCTTAAGGAAAATTGACGGTGACTGAGCACTCGTTCGAATTATAAAAATATTCGAATTATAGGGATTCGAATTAGAGGGAGTCAGCTGTAGGGTCTGTTACAAAATTGGTTGCATTTACACTTAATATTTATCTCTTCGATCATCATTTTATATTAGTTCGAATCAGCTACTCTTTGGCTTTCAGAAAATATATAGTTATATGAGTTCTAAAAGTTTATAAATTTGATTATTTTCATTGGTTTTATAAGGTTTTGTTTTTTTATCGTGTTGGATGGACACTGAAATTTTAGCTCATCAGGCCAAGGGCTGATTCAATTTTTCTGTATTTACTTGTTAAATGTCATGAGGAATCCAAGTAATTTTCAACTACAAAAGTCTATTATTAAGGTAAAATTTTTACCAAAAATATTTTCTTTGGTATGACGAGTTTGTCCATCCGACATGATTACTAAACTTTGTAGTTAAGGGGAGTTAAGTCGAATTAGTTTCGAGTAATCAGCATATTCAGCTATCAACATAACCGTCAATTACTTTAGTTTGCGAACATTATCTTGGAGTTCAGCTCCAAAGCCCGAGTTAAAGCTAAATTATATGCTTGTTCAATTTTTGATAGTTTCATTATTGCCAAATATATATAGAAGGAATTCTATTTCATATTGATTTATCAAATAGTCCATCCGACATCATTTGAATTTTGTAACAGTCCCTGTAGTAGTAAAATTTACGGGTTAGTCGCGTATATCCCGGCCATCGCTATTTCGTGAATCCTTAGCACAGAGTAGCGATCCATCTACCATTTTGAACAAACAGACGCCTAAGAGCCGGAAGAATTTTTGAATCTTTGCGATTTCTAGACTACAATAGTAGCTACTTAGATTTAGTGTAGTACTCCGACTAAGGTTTTAGTTCCTGTTTTAAACAGGGTTTTTTTTAAAAGCAAATATATATGTGCTCTCGAATACAAGTTATGTGGAAGTGTTATTTTCTTAGTTTTTTTAGTATAAATATTGTAATGCACGTTTTTATTTTCTAAGAAACACGATTTTCAAGTACATGAAGCTGCTAATTCGCAAAGCATTGAGAAAATTAAAAAGATAAGTATATGAGGAATAGGAACCCTGTTTGAAAAGTGTACTTTAGGTAAAAAATAGGGGTAAGATCTTAGTAAAAAAAGTCCCCCAAAGTTGAGCAACATCTAGGGTGGATTCAGAAAAGTATGTTTCCTGTAAAAATGACGTGTGTAATTTAATAAACTAACATTCAGTTAATAATTTTTTATAGCTAACAATTTCATTTCGTATAATTGTTTGTATTTGATCTTTATCTGTTTTTGAATTTAATTTTACTGGATGAAGAAAAGTCATTCTTTTATTGTAAACGTTTTTAAATCCATCTGCAGAATGATCGCCTACGAATAAGTCGGGAAGATAAGTTCCATTAAGATATTCGAAATTTTCCAATTTATCCAAAGTACGTATCAGATTATTTCCAGCTATTTCTAAAAAAAGTTTATTATTGTATGCAATGTCAGACAGTTTTGCGTAACCTTGGGCAAATCTTCCTGGAACATAAAACATATCCGACCAGCCTTTGGCGCATCTTGGTTCATCTTTGCTATTTGCTAAATAATTATCTAGATATTTCTTATATTCTCTAGGCTTACTTTTAGCAAGTCGTTTTAATTCCTCATAATATTTTTGACATGCTTTAAGTCCCATATCATACGTCCACCACATCCAAGCATTGTTAACAATTTTACCATACGCCTTTTGTCTCCAGTCTACGATACCGCTCTGCCATACTTTCTTTCGATCAAGTTTGAGTAAATTCCACCAGTTCACAATAAGATCATCATTACTATAAATGTATCCTTAAATAAGAGAAATTCTAGAACAAAACAATTGACTTTTTACTGAGAAATGTAGAGACTATATTATAAGCTGTATCGTATTGATTTTAAAATGACAACATGAATAGGATTGCAACTAATCGCATCACGGATGATTTCAATAGAAACAAAAGAGTTCGATCTCCTTCTTTATTTCTACCTCCATGTTCGAAGCAAACTTATCAAAGATTTTAATTTGACTTAATTGTGACCTTAGGTCGTGCCATGCTGAACCTTATGGTACGACTAATCTAACATTAAAAATCTGAGTGCGGTCAATACAATGTTCTTCCTTCAACTTTTTTCTTTGTCTTTGAATTAAAATTTTAGTTGTTTTATTAACTTCCACGTTATTTACTGGAATGCTTTTGAGCAGATAATGAACGCCTCTAGTAAAGAGTACTCACTTTACCGCAGCAACTCAGGTATTAGAAAAATGTGAATAATTGGTTGGAGGGAACCCCATGACCACATCATACAGAAATAAAGAACTGCTGCTGTAAATAGGACCTTACTAATATGTTGAGTATAAGTTTTGTTTAAGTAAATTTGATCTTGGATATGTTTACTACACGCTTTTTATAAGAATATGTTTTATAAGCATATCAGACTGAGACTTCAGGTTAAAACAATAAAAGACATTGTGTTTAAAGCAACAGAGAATAATTGATCAGCCTGGTTAGAATTTTGGTATTCTTTTAAAAAAACGCACATCAAAAGACTTGAAAATAAAATTTTATTTACCATCGTATCCTGGATACTTTCGTATCGCTTTCGTCAAACATCGATATCTGAAATACCATATCTTTTCCTCTTTGTACAATATATCTGGGCCTTGACTGGCTGGATCATCAGGAGCTGGTCCACAAGTTAAAATTTTCCCGAATACATCATCATATAGTTCATGTAATATTTTGTTGTTCCCATAAAACGCATAATTAAAATTCATCACTATAAGTGTATTTTTAAATATATTTTTAAAACATTTCGTTTTGTTTTTATTAATTTTCTTTACTTGTTTTTCCGACTTTTTGTGCTGATAGTTAATCACAATAAACAGTAGGGCGATGACAACGAAAATAAAAACTTTTCTCCGCATTTCGATAGTTGAAGATGTTTTTTTCCATTAACCTGTTTCATCTTATTTCTAAATAAATTGGACAAAAGAAAGCTACATTACATCCGTCTTAAATTATTCCGCCGTCCCTGTAGCCATCCTGGCACTTTCTGTCAAAACTACAAAGTTAAAAACAATGTTTTTTTATCCTTTACTTCTTCCGCGTTTTTTCGAATTGTTTTATTCAACATTCATTAGGAATTTTGGCCTCCTCTTGTCTAAATTGCTGGAAGAAATCGCTTGCTGTAAAATTTGGACATTTTAAGATCGAATTGAGTTATGTATGTTATTTTGATAAAATATTTGATGGCATATTTTTTACATCACAGCCAACTTTTTTTGTTTTGAATTACATTCGATATTATAAGTAATAATCCTACCTTTATTTTTAAATGAAAACATCTTGTTAGCTTTGCCTTACATCCTTACAACTGTCATCAGTAAATAAAATTAATACTTGTCATTAAAAAGAAACCATTTGAATTAATAAGCTGCAATTAATAGAATGAGGTACAATGATTTTTATACACAAGTATTTACTCGCTTATAATAGCCATATATTATAGGTCTTATATAAACGAGTAAATAATTGTGATAAAGGCACAAAAAGTGCTCAATGATGTAAAGCCAGAGCTTTTTATATTTGTGTGTTAAGAAAATAAAAACTACTTAAGTCAGAACTTTAAGTTTTATCTTTACTAGAATCGTCAGCTGAAAAAGTGTTGAAAAAATTTCAAACATATAACATACAAATTGAAAAATTTACTGAATACTTCAACACTTGTTCAACTGACAATTCTAGTAAAGATGAAATTTAAAATTCTGAACCAATTGGTTGTTTTTTCTCAACACATAAATATATGGCTGTTACATAGTTGTTAATTATAAATGAAAATAGCTGGTTTAATGCTAAACGACAGCTGCCACTGCTACAATATATTGTATCCAATGCAATTGTAGTAACCGGTGTACAATTCACCAATCCCATATCTCTCGGGATCGTGCCGGAAAAAGAATCTGGGGGAAGTTAATATACAGTATATGTCCGCTAATTGGAAGTGTCCGCCTTTTGGAAAGTTTTACATGTTAAGCCGCAAATTAGAAAATAAAGCCGATTTTTGTATCACAAAGGAAAAATAACAAATGATAATATAATATTAACATAATGATGACGAACCAAACTTTCAATCTTTACAGATCTTTAAAGTCTTTCAAACAAATTATAACAAATGATGGATAAATGATTAAAGATTTTATTTGAAAAAGTCTTTAATTAATTTTGTTTTCTGCTATATATCTTGACGATCTCTAGTCTCTTCTTAATGGAGAAAAGTGTTTCTCTTTCCTCTCTATTGATAAAGAAAATTGACGAGATTAAAAGGAAGCTGGACACAAAAGTTGTAAAATGTTTGAAATAAATGTTAGAAAAACTATTCAGTTTTGTCTATTTCTCTTTGCTCGCTTTTGATTTTTTTGGACTGTCTGCTAATTGGAGGAAAAAAGGAGCCATATTTGCTTTTTGGTGCAAAAAATATACCTCCATGGCGGATTAGAGTGTCCGCTAATTAAGTGTCCGCTTTTTGGAATGTTTTTATGAGACTTTGACTAGAAAACGGCCGGTGTATGACCAAAGTGTCCGCTAATCAGAGGTGTCCGCCTTTTAGAGTGTCCGTTAATTGGAGAGAATACTGTACATATAACTTCCAGCGTCTTCGATAGTTTTTGAAAAGTTGTTGTTATTTTTAGTTGCAGCTTAATTTTAAGTTATAAGTTTAAATGGGTAAAAGGTATCAGGTAGAAAGGCTGAATTGTGGTAACTAGAATGTTTGTTACTGCTGAGCTGAGACCAGTGCGCCACTTGTAAAAACAGCACAGGAGGTAGAAGGTCAACTTATGTAAGAATATCCCCATGTAACGTCTGCTTGGATTTGTGAAACTGATGGTATTAATCAGTGGCCTTGCATAACGTACTTTGATATATTTAACTACTCAACTTTCAATCCCAACGAGCTCAACAGTCCGTATTTGAACGATAATAATAGTTCAAAAGCATACAGTTATTTTAATAGGGGTTGGCTTGCAGATGTCAGTGACCACAGCATTGATTTTTCATCAGTATATTGTTTTTTTTGAAAGTAAGTTGTAGAGAGGATACACCACATAAACTTTGGATGTGTTAGGAAAAGCACCACAAAAATTGTTTTAGCCCATTGTTCATGTATGGCTGGCATGTCAGGGACATGTAATCACATTGCAGCCATGTTATTGATGCAGCTGTCAGGTTGGGGCTTACAAATCCTTTGTTTGCAGCAAAACGTTGTGAATGGCTTCCAAACCGAAAGGAAGTAAAGCCAGATAAAGTAAAAAAGTTATCTTTTAGTCGTGATGATTTTGGTAAACGTGAAAACCAAAACAGGGCACCAGTTTAACACCTAAAACGGAGTACATTACATTCAAAGCTAAAGTGAAGCCACTTTGTGTACAAATTGATGGAAACAGTCTTAGGGGGTCCTTGCCTGATAACATTGTACATACCGCAGTGCCTAAACCAAAGATTGAATTTATCAGGGAGATTCTCGAAGCTCATGAGAAGTCGGTAGAAGTTGTCACTGTTGATGATGATTATTGACGTTTGGTCATTAAAAAAACAGAGTCGGCAACAAAAGGTCAAAGTGACAAAAGCTTCTGGTTTGTCGAAAAAGTGTTATAACTGGTTCCAAAGGACATAAGGTTTGGAAGTGAAATTTCCTTATTCTGTAAATGTTTTGTCGCCTGAAGATTCTCCTTGCCTTACTTAACCAAAGTCGATTGGGAGTTTAAGCAAAGAATCAAGTATGTACTTCATGCAATGTCAATGTCAAATTTGATAGTGTTATGGTTTTTGTAATCAGACCAAATTTGAGCTTGCAAATCAAATGTTTTGGGTCGTTCAATGAACAACTTAGTACAATCCATTATACAACATATGTTGCTATGACCAGCCTCTATATTTCAAATAATCTCTGTTAGCTTCCAGTGAACGTCAGATAACAAGAGCATCACCAGGAAAAAGCATTAAATGTGTTGTAACAAGTAGCGGGCGAAATACCAAATCTATTAGCCAGATCTTCATTCAACAACTCCGATCTCTTAAAAGAAACTTATTTTTACTAGAAAGTTTTTTACAACTTATGAAAGTTAAAGAAACTATAATATGTGAGATTTGGCATCTTCCAGTACTTAATTTTGACAAGTGAGGTTCGATCAAGAAAAAAGAGAAATAAACCCAGCAATTGCTGTAATGCGGTGTAACAGTCAAAATAGATGCTTTGGCTGTATTAAATACAAGCTTCCTTTTCAAAACTTTGTTAAACATAAGTTGATCTTCTTACTTAAAGACTTGAAGAGATTATCTTTATCTTTGCAACCAGGACATTCTTTTCTGTTTACCCAATAATCGTGGTCTGACAAAAAAGGAAATAAAATGTTTCACTGGGGAGATGTTAAGTAACTGAAATCACCAGGTGCTGTGGACCAAAAGGGCTCATCAAACAAAGAATTGGCATCATCACTTAATGAAAATTTTCTTCTGTTTGGACAGGGTTGACAGACTAGTGCTCGTCTCGGATTTACTGGAGCTGTGGTATAGGCAAGATATAAAGAAGGATCAGGGTGCTGTGGTGTGTCGTTTATTCCTCATCAAGTACGTTTGTTACTTTGAGGCCACATTAAATTTGATTGGGTAAAGGATACATGTAGAAACTGTGTTTTGATAAAAAAAAACATATGAACAATTCTTTAACTAAAACCAAAACTACAATAACTTTTACCATAAACTAGTTACGTACTGATATATGAGGCCGTCCGACGTACAGCTATAGAATTTCGTATATAAAACGTTTTAGCCTTTGTTAACAAGTCTATCGAATCTTTTTTTATATCCCAAATTCAAACCTAAAATATTATCTTAAAACTATTAAGCGATGCAGAAAATATGGTGTAAGACAGTCATGTGAGCTGAGATGCAAAAAGTGGTACGATGCGTGTCTTTTTTTGTACTATTGGACGCACGTTGTCAGACGTACAAGTTTTGCAACAGGAGACAAAGGCTTTTAAAACGCTCACTCTTTGAAAGTTTTAAAATTATTTTTTCCATCTACTTTCGAGAAATTAAAAGTTTCTTCTCTGAGTATGCACCTAAGTATCGCAGATAAAGTTTTCGTACATCTGGCAGATTTTTAACAGAAAAAAACAGTTACCATATTTCTTTTTATGGATCAAATATACCCACAATCAAAAGAACATACGATAAATGGAATCAGATTTTCAAATAAAAAGAAGTAAGCAATCAATGCACATGTTAAGATAAAATAATCAAAATATACTTAATATATTGAGAGTGTACGTCCGACACATTTTAAATAATGATGAATATTATCAAAAATAAATTGGTTGGAAAGTTTCTAAATATGGAAACATTTTTGGTGGAATCAGTTTGTGCAAAAATTGGACACTAAAGCCATTCTTCTTTTTCCTTTTCTCCCCACTTTTCTTGACAATGTCCACACATATTTCCGTCGATATCGGCTTCCTGACCGCATACATCTCCGTAAAGGCTGGTTTCCATTTGACTCCATTTTCCGCTATAGCGCAAAAAGCTCTTGAGTTTTTTGTTGGCGCATGCGCACTTTGACAATATTACCGCTGGTTAAGAGATTTTTTGTGCTCGAGATCAGCTCTTGAGCTCAGCGTCAAAGTTGAATTCATTCTTTTTTTGGCGACGTTGTTTTCTCTCTAGCAACAAATAGCCAATGATATTCGAGTATTTTAAACTATTTCGTAATTTTGCCAGTCGTCAGCAAAATTTAAAAAACATACATAAACAATAATAAATCTGAAAATGGCGAACACCGAAGAGAGATGTGTTTCTCCAGACGAGAATGAACTTGAAATGAATATGCTCTATCATCAAATTTTGCAGCAACAACCAAACAATTCTAACGAAGAAACTACCGTTGATGTTGCGGCAATAAGACCCCAAGAGGATTATGATATTGAAAGTTTTATCCTGGATATAGAATCATATCCATGTTTATGGAATACTACAACTAGGTCTCATCATGACCAGAACATGCGTATTACTGCTTGGGAACAGTTCTCCAAAAGGTTTGGAAAACCAGGTCGGTTGCTGTCTCTTTATTTTTAGCTAACCAGCTCTAATTATAAAGTAAATTTACACCCAACTCTGTTAAAAAAGAACTTGCGCAAACTCGGATTTTACGAACGAACAAGCATCGGGAATCGTACTAAATTGGCGCGCAACTTGTAAACAAAGGAAATGTTATTGTTTAAACTTGCAAATACTGAGTAAAAATTCAATACTACAGGCGCTAAAGTAAACACTGTATAAATGTAAAAATGTTTGAAAGATAAAACAAAATAAATTTCTAAATCATGAATAGTTCACGAGATAAATCTCAAAAGGTTTTAAAATATATGTCCCTTTCATCACGGTTGCTTCATTTAAAAGGTGGGAATAATAAAAAAATAATGAAATAGACATCTATGAAACAAACAACGAATTTAGTTGTACTTTTTGTTCACAACACAATAAATTTAATTACAAATACTTCTGAACCAAAATCAAACTACAAGTTCCTCAAAATCGCAACAAGTTTCTTAAAATCGCAACAATTTCCCTGTGTTTGTAGTGTTTTCTTAGGAAAAAATATCAGTAAAAATTCAGTCTTTCTTATGTTCATAAAATTCTTCTTTTAAAAAATACGTGGACATTTCCATAAAAATCAGCTGTATGGATATTTTCCATTTTTAATTGTCCAATTTTATCAAGTTTTTTCTGTTAGGCTGTTTATCTGTTCAATTTCTCTTTAGTATCATTTTTAAAAAGCCAGTGGAAAAACCTAATCATCGACGTCTCAATAATAGCCGTATTCCGTCTGTCTCTGTCTCTGCGCAACATGGCATCCTAAGTAGCGAGACGGACGGAAAATCCCCGCGGCCCTGCAGCTTTATTTCGGATCCCTGGCAGACCCCGTCTTTTACCGGCTTTGTTTTGACCGCTCACGCGTTATAGACCAATCACGAGGCTCTATTTTCACTAATGACCAATCCAAGTGCTTCGCAGCCTCAACGTGCCGACGAAGGAAACATGCTAACCCCCTTACGAAGGCCATTTTGGTTTGGAAGTGATGGTGTGAAGTTTGTAGGTCTCCTTTCAACTTTTTTTTCTTCTGAGTACTTTTTATCCTATAGGATCATTTAGTTTCTTTGTGTTTTCACATGTTAAGGTGAATATTTCATCATGTTTTCTAGCCATGCATAAATCTTAAACAAACCAATTTTAAGTTTTTGGCTAGCTATAAACGTATATATTTTGAGGCAGCATCCTGCTTAAGGCAGCTAGCTATAGCTATCTTTATTTTTATTCCTATTATTTTAAAGTTTTTATTCAGTTTGGTATATTGTTATTTATTTTTATGTTGAAGTTGGGTCTGGTCTACCTAGCTAGCTTCTTTTTTAGCTACCTCTGGCTAAAAAGTGAAAGTAGCCAAATGCAGTTTTGCTGCAACACAATTCTTAACAATTCTTATGCTAAATGCAGTTGGCAGTGACCAATTTTATTACTGTTTTAAAAACTTATGCTGCAAAATAAAATTGCTGAGTATTTTTTTTAACTGAACATGATAACGACAGGCGGTTTCCTGAATTTTTTTTAACCAAAGTTGCGATAAAGTTTTTTGAACAATGGTGTTACGCCTTTACTGATGTGCAACGCGGTTTACCTGTACTAAGCGCTCAGTCCAGTGTCAGTTAATTTGTTGACGTTTACTGAAACTTATTTCATAAAATAAAATAATATTGACCAATTCTTTTTGCTATGACGGGGAAACAACGTGTTGTAAACTGTGCTTTTATTTCGGCTAATGTTGGCAGTAGAGTTATATTTTCAAAAATACATTACAGTCGAAACACTATAATGTTGTGTGTGCTTTACTCCATTCACGACATACTGCATACTCTATAATAATAACCGTCTGTCCGCGAAAGACGCGTCCTGTTGCGGAAACACGAAATTTTTAAAATACGCACCAATACAAAATGCGATGTATTTTTACCGACTTTGTTTTGACCGCTCGCGCGTGGTATACCAATCACAACGCCTAATTCTTTAAAAAAACAATCCAAGATTTTCGCTTAAAAAACAATCCAAGATCTTCGCGGCTGGACGAACGAAAGCCATTTTGATTTTGAAAATGGTCATGGGTGGTCAGTGTGTGAGGTTTGTAGGCCTGTTTGACTTTTTTATCTTCGGAAAGCTTTATATTTTTGTAATATTTGTATTCTGTTTGTTTTCAATGTTAAGATAAATATATTGTCACGTTTTTTAGCCACGTACAGATCCTAAACCCACCAGTTTTAGGATTTTTTGCTAGGAACGAAGATTTTGAACGAGGGTGCCGACTCACTAGAAACGCCGCAAAAACCACGGGGGCTGTCGGACGACTTCCGGCGTTTTAAAAAAAACTTAAAATTTCGCCCGAAGAAACACGAATCAACCCGAAACAACATATTTTAAACATTTATTTCCATGTATAACTTATTCTTTTAATGTCGAGCAGTGGTAGTGGAAGACTGTTTTTTATATAATTTATTCGATAAATAGCTGTACGACGACAAAATAGCACCTTCCTTCTTCTCGACAAAATTTAAATGAGAACAATGAGCTCGCTCGCGTTGCATTTCGGGCGCAACTCGGGCGCTTTCGGACGGGTCCAGGCTTTTCCGGGCGGTTACAGACGAAAACCCCGAAAAAAATCGGAAAAAACGCCCGCGGCCACCCTCGCATATACGGCATTTCCGGCGAGTCGGTACCCTCGTGATTTTGAAGACTAGCAAGCTATCTAAAAGCCTTACTTATTACTTTTATCTATGGTATAAGAGCTTTTTATCCTAGCCAACATTTATTTTTATGTTGAGGCTGTGGCTATTTAGCTAGCTCCTTAGCTATATCCTTGGCTAAAAAGTGAAAATATAAAAACGAAGTTTGGCTAAAACAATATTCTTAAGCAATAATTTCTTATGCTAAATGCAGTTAGCTAGGTAGCTACATCTTTTATTATTTTCCTGAAAACTTTTCCTGCAAATAAAATGGCCGAGCGATTGTTTTAGCTGGACGAGAAACGACATGCTGTTCCCTATGTTTTGTATTTAAACCGAAGTTGCAATGAAGTTTTTTTGGATTAGCCTATACGCCTGTTCAACTTTGTTTAACTGTACTAAGCGCTTAGCCCAGAGTTAACAACAGACTGTTTTTTTGGAAAAGGCTGTTACGCCTATGCGCATGTACGACGTGGGTTACCTGTACTAAGGGGTCGGCCCGCTGTGACAATTAATTTTTAAACTTTTTCGGTAATCACGCCTGTACGGATGTGCAACACCGTTTGACTGTACTAAGCGCTCAGCCTGGTGTCACGATTCATTTTTCAACTTTAACAAAAACTTATTCCGCAAAATAAAATAATATTGACCGATTGTTTTTGCTATAATGGAGTAACAACGGTTTGTAAGCTCTGTTTTTATTTCAGCTATCTTTGCGGGAAAGTTATTTTTTGAAAAATATGTTACAGTCGCAACACTATAATGGTGTATGCGCTTCACTTAATTTACGACATACTGTATACCCTGTACTAAAGCGCTCCACCTGATCGTGTGGCACAGTTTACAGCTCTTATTAAGCGCTCCACAGAGTGTTCAACACCGGGTCATACCTTAAATTGTGGCTTAACCTGGCGTTTCAACGCCGGGTCTCCCGGCTAGTATAATTATAATAGACAAAAGAAATAGTTTATCAGCAGCCATCTTTTTTTTAAATTTTGCGCGTGAGAAAATTGAAGCACAATGGAAATTGATTTCTGCTCAAGAGCTTTTTGTGCTATAGCGGAAAATGCAATCGAATGGAAACGAGCCTTAATACTGTGTGTAACAATAAACTTCGTTCGAAATTTCAGAAGACTCCATATACTCCACTCCTTTAACTCTGTTAGGTGTTGGAATCTCATCTTTATCAACAGGTAGTTCAACTCTACTGTATGTTTTTGGAAGCTTTATTTTCACTGATGGACCAACAGCTGCACTAACCACAAGATTATCTACTGCTTGGCAATTATCTGTCTCTTCACCTGTCATGGTTTTTATGGACACTGAAGCTGGAACACATGGTGGTTGCAATTTATGAAGCAAATCATTATGAATAAAGTGCCTTGGCTTCCATTATCAAGCAGTCCGTTTGTGATGACTTCCACCGTACTAGCTGGATGTGTGATCTTTAAGGGTACGATACTGAGACTTATGACTTCAGTCGTGAATTTGGCATGTTGAAACAAAATTTTGTTTTGGAGGTGGATCTGTTCCATCCTTCCTACTATCATCTGATTGCTCGTTCTGCTGATCATTGTCCTTTTCATTCTCCCTTTGTTGACGTTGGTAACCATGAAGCCCTGCCGGGTGCTCCTTTTTGCAGATTCCACATTTTCTTCTTTTCTTGCAATTCTTTGCAAAATGAGTTCTACTGGTAACTTCGTAACAACAAAAGCATAACCTTTTTCCAAAAAGAAACTTCGTTCGTTCGTTGACATGTAGCTTCAAATACTCGTCACATTTATCTAAATCATGGGACTTTCCACAACAAGGACATTTTGATACCTTGGTACCAGTCATCATAGATTTGAATCTCCTTCTTCTTGATGGTGATACAGAGGTGTCTTCTAGTTTGGTGTCACCCAAAGCAGCTTTGGAATAATTTGGATCATTAACTATGGACGTCTCCTCCTCTACGTACTGTATGAAATCATCTAATCCTGCATCATGAATTCCTTTCTTTCTAATTTTATGAGAAAGTCTGTTCCATCTTTCTTGTAAATATGGAGGCAGTTTGAGTTGTAACATCTGAAGCAGTTCTGGGTTATTGTAAGTCTGACTGCACTTGGTACTTTTCATAGTTGTTCTGAACTTCATAGGGAAAGTGTAGAATTTTCTAAATGCAGTTGCATCATGGGGTTTGATCTTTGGCCATGACTTTAATTCTTTCCTGTACTCACTGATTATTCTATACGGATCACCGTAATGTTTATCAAGTAACTTCCTTGCTTCTTTATAACATTCTTTTGCTGGTAAATAGATGCAACCTTTTACTAGATCTTTTGCCTCGCTTTCTAGATACTTCAATAACCGTGTGAGTCTTCCTTTAGGATCATCTATTTTTGCTTCTACAACTTCAATGAATGTGGAAATGAAGAATTGATAGTCTATTGGTCGTCTACTAAAGATTTCAATCTCAACCTCTGGTGCTTGAAGGTATCTAAGCAGCCGATTTAAATCATCTGACTGATTTGTTTCTTTCACTGACACATTATCTTTATTTACTGACAAACTTGAATGGAAATCTGCTTCATAAATTTTGTCTTTTCTGACTGGAAATGGTTCTATATCTGATCGATGTTAATCAACATGAACTTGATGACGTCTAATGTATTCTCCGACATACTGTTTTTTGTCTATTTTCTCATTAATTTTAATGACAATTCTGACAATAATTCGTTCTTATCTACAAGGCTACCTTCATATGCTTTGATTTTTGCTTGTGCCTTTGACATTTCAACATGAAGCTCTAATTCTTTACTTTCTTGCTCAATATGTTCTTTTTAGTTAAATATTGAGCTTCCACTTCCAATTCTGCTAGTCTGGCCTTCACCATTGCCATTTGACTCTGAACACCTCTTGACTTCACTGAAGACTTGGAAGTCCTTTCACTGGATTTACTGGACTTTGAAGACAGCTTGCTAGAATGAACATCTCTGGTACTGTTCTTCTCACTTTGATTCATCTGCTCTTAAACTCCATTTTTAAGAGCAAGCACTTTACTGTCAATAGAGTCTGTACTATAGTCATCTATTTGACTCTCTTCACAGAACTGCAATAACATTTGGCACTTGGCATGTGCCTGAAGATACTTCTGAAATAATGTGTCCATAACTGCAAACTCATGATTTAGTTCTTCTTGTTGGCCATATTCTAAACAAATTTCTATCTTGGAAATTTGAAGTCTGATTTTTCTTTCAAACTGAGTCCTGGTACTTTTATGCAACTCCAGTTCATATAGTCTACCCTTTTCTGTAAGACTTCTTGCTCGAACTGGTCGACCATTAGTGGAGGACATACTAACTGTCTAGGTTGTGTGAAATTGTGTACTTTAAGTGTTTTACTATAACAGCAGAACAAACAAAACTACTGTTAGGGTTTTACTGACAAGGATTTGTGTTGTCCATACACAAGAACATCATACAAGAACCCAAGACGCTAAAAACAAGACACAAAGACAACTATAACTAAAATATTAAACCTAGCAACGGAAAAGTAAACTAACATAAACAGGAGAGACCAAAGTGCCAGAAACAAAAATGCCATGATGAATGTTGAAAGTACAGTGAGAACACAAAACATATAATAAATAAAGTTTTACTGAAACACTGTCCAAAAAACACTTCCACAAATGCAACCTACACCACCAAGGACATCCACACACTGAACAGCATAGAAAAACAAACACAGCAACACCCACAAAATGTAACATAAAAAAAACTACATAATAGGACTTCACAATACCATCACAATGCATAATACATATAACATCTTAAGGGAATACTATCAATACATATAATAGAACAATAGAATACTATCAATACATATAATAGAACAATAGAATACTATCAATACATATAATAGAACAATAGAATACTATCAATACATATAATAGAACAATAGAATACCATCAATACATATAATAGAACAATAGAAATTCACACTTAACATACAGAAACAGATTAACTAAGAATAAATCCCTAAAGTAATTAAACATGTTAAAGAACATTAACATATATAATTGTGATATCAACTATATAACAAATAAATAAATAAACTGTGTGATGTCATGTGTAACACAAATTAAGAAGTAATACTTTAACAGAACACAAAAATGGTAGCCTAAGGTTCCCGTGTAGGATATGAGGCCTACTCGTAACCAATGCAGGAACAAACACCTTGTCGATTGAAGCTACGTTTTGCCTTGTGGAGAGTCTCTGGGATTTTAGGGGATTCTCCGATATCACTAGGCTCTTCAAGCATTTCCGAGATCGGCAAGTAGAGTGAGGCGATGGAGAGTACCAGTAATTGTGCAGCAGAAGCAAATTCAATGGGAGATTTGACACTCAAGCGACCAGATTTTACTTCTTTAAACAACTTATTCTTAGCCGTACCACCGACATTGTCCATCCGCCCTTTCCTGTGGTAGGATTCCATGTAGTACCACTCCAAATCGACGGTACAGTCAAATGTTGTGAGAAGCTTGAAAACAAAACGTAACAGTCAATCGCTCCAGACGTGGCGTAGCGTGGTGTGATGTGGCGTTTGGTCCAAATTGATAACGAGAGATACTGGAATTCGTTGTTTTCGATCTTATTATTGCGTTTTTGGCAAAAATCCGCGCAACCGGGAAAGTAGCTAAATTCCCTTTAGGTATTAAATGTCAAAAAATGGATAGAGTAAATTCTATCCAACCAAAAACTTATTTCGTATTGCGTACAGTTCTTCCGGACAAACCTTTACAGAAAATTTTAAAAAAGAAAGGTTTGTGAGGAAAAAAATTTTAGATCAACAAAAGTCAGTCCATTCGGCATTTTGCACATTGTCTTACACAAAATGTCGAATCACATACAGTCCTTTCCTATGAAAATTTATGCAAATATAAAAAACAACCTTGTAAGGTGAATAATCTAATTTTACAAAAAATAGTTTTTCGGAAGGATGATTACGTATACTTTAAGGGCAGAAGCTTTCGCGTTTTTTGGCCCTTTTGCCTATGGAAATTTCAAAACAGCAAAACGCAAAAGTTTTTTAAAGCGAAATCATGGCTAATTCAAAAAACTAAATACTAAATACTCAAACCGTACGTAAAGAAGCAACGGAAGCTCCTTAAATGATCTGTCGACCAAGAAGCTGTAGTTATAATTAAATGACTACAGCTGTGCTTGATGTTTTCAAAAAAGCAGACATATTCAAAGTCAATGTCCCTGCCAACATGACGAAGTATTACCAGCTTCTTGACCTGACAGTCAATGGTTTCGCTAAACGATTACTCAAACGCAAATCGAGTGGTATTCAGGACAAGTAAAATCTCAACTTAACAAAAATATAAGTATTGAAGATATTCAAGTTGGGTTGCAGCTGACAAGACTCAAACCCATTCATATCGGTTATTTGGTTTAGTTCTAAAATCACATGACTACTACGAAAGGATGATGGTTAGTAAGATTCCGGAATATTTGATGCTCTTAAGCTTGGCTCAGAGAAAACGCACGCGAAAGTTTCTGCCCTTGAAGTAGTTTCTTTCGCAAAAGTTCAACACGAAATATATATATATAACATCCAAAACAACAACAATTTTACCTATCTCTTAAATGAAATGGAAGAATCAAAACCATGTTTGCTAGTTATCATCCAAAAATTAGTTTCGTTGTTGCGAAAACTCCAAAGGTTTTCTAACTCTTTTCAGTCCGGATTTTTTGGAGACACTTCCTCCTCCCTCTATTTCTTTTGTTGGGCTTGTCCAAATTGAATCAAACTAAGCACACTTATAGTACGTCGTAAAAGGACCAGACTGGCTGCAAAATTATTATATTTTCCCGGTATAAGGACTTCATAGATGTTTTTTAGGGGTAGTTTCGAGCAATTTTTACCGGGATTAAATGGCTACCTTGCAACATTCCCGCATCATCTGCGTAAAAAGTAAACAAAGTAATCCATAATGGCAGTTTAATTATAATTTAAATTTTAAGAAGTTGGCTTTTGTAAAAACAACAGTCATTGTTTCGTCTTGTTATTTTTGTGGGGCCAATTTTTAAACAAAAAACAAATAAAGTTTTATAAATAAAAATTCAAAACAATAATAAAAAGTCTCTTCATGTTTTTATAGAGATCTCTATGAATACATCTATCTCTATTCCCTGTCCTTATGTAATTTTTGGTTCGTGTTAAAGACTCGCTATCGATTCATTCTTAAAGTATTAGAGGCTAATATTTAGCGAAACACGCTTGCTTCACCCAAACGTTAGTTGCAACTACTTTCAATTTCAGTTCTTTATACAATCTTATATCCATTTCTCTAAAATAAACATATGGAATTCGAATCCCGTTGTGACATAATTTGTCAAAAAAACTTGACAAGATTCATGACTTTTTAATGAATGTCACATTGTACTGCAAAAATGTCCGCGGCAATAATTTTCCAATTATTCACAAACCATCATTTCCTTGGTTTGTTTTTAAGACCTTTATTGGGACCTTAGATTTGTCTCTTATATACGAAAACAAGAACTAGCAAAAAAAATCCAAGTATTTTCCGCAATCTCATATTAGCCCTCTTGTATTTGCTTTAAAGATTCGACACTAAGGGATGCGCTTAAGACAAGTAAACTTCTCCATGTTTTTTATGGAGGTAAATAAATACAAAAAAATACTCCGCAATTTTTTGAATTTATAAATGTGTACAAGGATTATCAATATTTGAACGAACATCGAATCCAATCCTGATCCTACCTTCACGGAGAAAAAACAAGTGTCTGAAGTTTGTTCTATGTTTACAAACTTTGGTTTAAAAACCATTGATAAAAAAATCCTTCATTTTTTTAAATGACATCGGATTATAGTAAGATAAACAGAGCTTTGTAAAAAACAAACATTTAGAAAGTGGTTTTAATCTGTGAAGTGTGCGCATATTTGTCGTCAAACGATTCAAGTGTCGACGGGAAATATAACTTAGCAACAAACAAGAGAACAGCACATCCAATGTCTTCTAGTATCCTTGTTGTTGATCATCGAACACAAGATACACTTACAAAGCAAAATATTATGAATTTTTTTTAAATTATCTAAAAACATTGCGTCAGAGATTTACATTTTAATAAAGTTAATGCAGATTTCTTTTAGGATGTTTTGCCAGGGGTTAGAAAAGTTTCTTTTTAGCTCCACAACTTAACTTTTTACTTTTTGTAAAGTTAAAAATTCAAACCTAACAAAAATTTTCATCCTTTTTAGGCATTTCCCTATAGGATTTTTTATGACCAATCTTTTGCTTTGGCCTTGTTGCCGGAAAGTTGACCGAATTAAAAAAAACAATAACTCTTCCAACGAGGCTACTAATACAAATTTCTTGGTAGACAATTACTTTTTATCATTTTTGTTGTTTTGTTTTGTTTTTTACAACTGAGCTGGGGTCGACATTCCTATTACCTATTACAGATTTCTTGAACCCCATTTTAGACATAGCGTTATTATGTCGTTGTAAACTAGTGGACATTATTAGAGAAACATATTTATCTGTTTCTTGAAGGTGTCCGCCTTTTAGAGAGTTTTGAATACCTCTGTAAGGATTTCAAAAGATTATGGACATGTTAAAAATCGTAACTATTTTTTTAAAAAATTGTAGTCTTTTGTCCGCTAATCAGAGAGGAGAACACCAGTCCGCTATTTGGAGTGTCAAATATATAAATAAGGGTTTCACTTGCATTTTGGCGGGAAAAATGAATTTGTCCAGTAATTAAATATGTCCGCTAATATGCCCGTTAAAAAGAGATTTGTCTGTATAAAATATATAAGCACTTATTGTTCTCTCTTCCTATTTGGGTAAGCTGATAATATCACTTAGTTCTTTTGACGCTAAAAAGCTTATTCAAAGCCATTCTGTGTTTCAAGTAAGGGCCTCTAGTAGCTTAATTTTAAGAGAAAGATATCCAATATTTAGTCTTGGATTTCGTCCACTTAACTTGAAATGGGTGGAAACAATTTGTGTCCAAATTACACGGTGAAAAATTATACGCATTCAAACATTCTCGCAATAAAATGCAGGGATTAAAGACGTCAAGATGTGTTGAGAAATATATTTTTTAATAACAACAAAATAGATTTTATGTTTAAAAATATATTTGAAATACAATATTGGAATATGAGATGTACAAAAAAAAATTAAATATAGTGTTATTTCCATCTCTCACAAAACATTCTCATTTTACAACTCCGCAATAGTGACAAAGCGCTGTGGCTTTTTGTTACAAGGGTCCTTTGCGTAAGACTTCATGTGTATCGCGTTTAATAATAGTTAACCTCATCTCTGATACTGATTTTCTTGCTCGATACGGTTGCAAGGTTGATTTTGACACATACATGTTTTGACAAGTTTAACTTTTACAATTTTATTATAGTATCTATATTTACCACGAAGTAAGGAATTAAAATCTGAGATATTTCTCTCGTTTAATTCTTTACAGGCTAATGTGTATTCCTTCTCTTCAAACTCTTTTGGTAAACACATCGGACATACTGACGGCATGTAGGAGACGCCGTTAAACGATAACGGTTTATCAACCCGTTGATATATTTTGTCGTCGTTGTTTTTCTCGAAATTTACTTCGACGACTTTCGGTAGTGTATAGGACGTACACAAACCTTTGCACATGCGGTCACCGATATAAATCGTGTCACAGTCGAAAACTTTTAGTTTCCGCGGATGAAGAAAGGATTTGCATTGGAATTCTCCATGTATAGATCGACCAGAGTGTGTTGAAATACTGGCCAATAACATGCAAGCAAGCAAATAAAACGAAAGCATATTGTCTTCTCTCTTCTTGAACCAATACTGATATAATGCTCTACAAGTCCACGCTCTTATAAATACCAAAACTCTAAACTCTCCACCGCAGATGTCCCCTCGAGTCAACTTTTGAGCTAAATGGAAACTTCATTATGCGCCACCTATTGGTTAAATGATCTGATACGAATTAACGAGTTCGTTCTTTGTTATTAAAATAGGTCCTGAAGAGGTCATCTTCGATGAATAAGTCAAAATAAATATATTTAGCACTCACAATTTATTACACGTGCGATTACAAAATCTACAGTCAAGCATATATAAAGGCTTTATCTTTAAGGAAGCAAACAAACTTATGAAGAAGAATTTTAGCATGACATCAGATTTATACTTAGTAACAAATTACAAGCAACAACGAAGGAGTGTTCTTGTTTGTTTGTCCTCTTTTTTTCCTCCTTTACATTGCGGTAATGATTGTGGGAACTTGATTCAGATTAAGCGAAGATGTTTGATGGCATTTTCTTTGAATACGGCTTATTGATCACGAGAATGTTGTCTCTAACAAAGGGAGAATGGAGACGAATTACTTTTATTTAATTTCTGACGTCGCGTCTGAACAATTTTTGAGACATGGCATCAATTTACGTCTGGACAAGATGTCAAACTATTAAATAACTAACATACGCAGAAATATGTGATAATGAGATGAGCAGATAGCTGCATAAAAGATTGCTGTGTTGTTACGTGAGCTAGTTTCTTTATGATTTAGCAGAAAAAGACAAAAAATTGAAAATAGAGAAATTCATATCAGTTGATTTATTGCAATTCACGTTACAATATTACAGGTACTATTTCAATATTTCGCAAACGTTGGTTAAAATAGGGACAGCACAGTCAAGAGTCAACTGAGTCTAGAATTAAACGAGTTAAAACGTATCAACTGCTAGGGCGTGTTTTCACAGATTTGCTGGGGCGTAGAAGAAGATTGTGTACGTAATTTGGAAGGTTTTTTTGGGCGTAATAAAGTAAAATTTCCTGAGCATAATATCTCAGACGAAAGCTTCATCTTTATTTCTGACGCATTTATAAAGATTGTTTCTTGAGCGATATCAAAATTAACCGATAATTTGGCGGCATTCACGAAAGTTAATTCTCGCAGAATTTAAGAAGGACCCACGCTACGTGTTTTTCTTTTATCCCACAAAAACTGAAATATATTTCATTGAGCTGGTAAAATTAACAACTAGATAAAAATTCAAACATATGAATCAAACATATCTCTAACATATTAAAAAAATGTTAGAAATATTTTTTTAAAAAGCCTCAGGTTGTCAAGTGTAAAATGGACGTTGTCAAGTAGTACTGTCACTCCAAATTGACAGATGGTGTCTATGAAAGCATTAAAGTTGAATTGTCAAGTCATTCAAGTTTGTTGTTTATGAAGATCAACTGTTATTAACGTGTTTTGATGTATGTAAAAAAAGGATTTGGTAAATATACACGATTACACATATATACGTTAGCCTGACACTTTCAGCTTTTACTTTTGTCCAGAATTTTAGGCTGAAATGTTTTAGGTATCACTTAATCGAAGAAAAGGTTACGTTAAACCCCAATTCGATCTAAATCATGTCGCTATTAAATATTTCAAACCGTTAATAGTCGATTCCTTGAAGAGTGGAAAGTATTGTGCGCTGACTTGTCGTCTACACGTTTTAAAGGAGCGTATGTCAAATAATTGTCATTTCGGGAACTGATGATGCATTTTTTGATTTTGACGTTCGAGGCAGGAAAGTAAAATCGAAACGTAGGCTTAAGGTTTAGTATGCGCTTTTCGATTCTTAAATCACTCTTTAAGTCAAACTTATTTTTACCCGATGTGACAAGATTTTAAGGTGGCCAAAATTTGCCGGCAAAAAATTAGTACTGACAAAACACCACAAGCTGGCTATTGGTTTAAACCGCCTAATAATTAGGCGAATTTAAATATTTCAAAAACAATCGTTTTTATAGAAATTCCCCCGAAATTTTTTATAGCATTCCAGGTATGCGTATGAAATCTCATATTTCAGTAGCCGTATTCTGTCTGACATTTAGATTTTTCCACGGACATAACGGCTAACAATACTTATAAGGTCCCAAAAACCTCCATTTTTCAGTGTAATGTTCTTCGATATTTAAGTCAATAACTACTAAATATTAAAAATGAATAAATTATTCGTCAACCCAAAATTTTTGACGGTCCGAGTGACGAAGT